>VZRI01010370.1:45397-301836 GCA_013397515.1 Upupa epops | reverse complement strand
TGAGAAGAGCCTGGCTCCATCCTCCTGACACCCACCCCTCACATATTTAGATACATGAATGAGGTCACCCCTCAGCCTCCTCTTCTCCAAGCTCAAGAGACCCAGCTCCCTCAGCCTTTCTGCATAAGGGAGGTGCTCTACTTCCTTCAGCATCTTCGTTGCTCTATGCTGGACACCCTCCAGCAGCTGTTCTCTGGAAAGCTGAGGCACTCAGTCCACCTCACACTTCACAGCAGGAGGCGTGAGTTATGTACACACACCCTGTAATCAAACCATCCCGAGAGGCTGCATAGCCCTTGTGATCCCAAGGATAACATCAGTGCCAGACTGAAGAGCTACCCTGACACCTAGTGCTAGCTGCTGTCTTCTCAAGCCCCCCCGAAATCGTTTCCAAAGCAATGAAACCCACTGCTGTGCCCTTCTTGGCTAAAACACAGGCAGCTTCTCTTTCTGTGACACCTCTGTTAGGGTGTCAGGGTTGAAGGGAGACAATGCAGGACTCCTGCCCACCCCTGAGGAGCAGGTAGAGCAAGATTGGTGTGGGTGGAGCTGGTGGGATGGTGGAGTTGTGCCTGCTCCTGGAAGCGTCATGCTCCACAGCCCAACCTCTCAGCATCAGGCTCCTCTTTCAGCTCCAACATCCAGCCCATCGTTGGCCTCTGACTTGGTTTACTTTTCCACCCTTCAAGGAAGCCTTGGCCTCCTGCAAAGCTGCGTGAACTTGTGCAGCACAAACCACCCCAGCTGGCAGCTGAAACCCATCCAGAAGGGAGCAACAGCTCTGAACCAACAAGTAAAATGCTTGCTCAAAGAAAAGGGTCACCATCTACTTGGGTCAGCATCACTATCCTCTTCACAGAGAACTGAGTGAGCATCTTACCCCCAGGTGAGCATTTTCCCCCTCTGACAGGGGAAGTGGTAGTAGATGTATTTTGGGGGTCTGTCACCTCCATTCCAGTGGACAAAATGACTGTCGTCTCCCTGTCCCTGTGTTTTCTGCGCTCTCCCAACAACCCGGATTCAGCATTTGTCTGTTTCCTTTGCCATCTGAAGCCAAGCAGATGTCAAGAACCCAGTAGGCAGACTTGAAAAATATACTGGTCACTTTTTATTGAGCACCGAGTGGCAGAACCTGTACAAGTCAAAGCACCAGAGGCACAAACCAGGAAGGAGCTGCCTGGGGCTGCTGCAAGGCAGAGCAGCTCCTCAGGCAGCGCTCGAGGATGTGGAAGGCCATGAGCGTTGTTAGCACACAGTGAAAATGTCAATGTATGACAGCACCAAACACGTGTAAAAGCGCACGTGGAAACATGAAAAGCAACCTACACCGGTGATTTCCTACTGAGCTCCACAGGACTGTTGTTTAGCCCTTTGTCTTTGGAGAGAAGACAAGCTGAGGAGGAGGACTCCTTTGCTCTGCACTCTCATTTCAGGGGGTGATGGGTGTCAGTGTTGAAATCACAGCACACTTCTGTGGCTTTTGTTTCCAAGTTTGACCACTGATAACTTGAAAAGAATGAACCGCATAGCACCGTGAGGTGGGGTGATGCCTCTGATAACACCCAGTAAACACAGATTCATCCACTAATTATCAGTTTGATGATTTTCTTTTTTTTTTTAAGATTTCCTTTCACAAGTAGAAAGCATTTTTACCCAGCGAGGTGGTCAGGCATTTGCTCTTGGGCTATAAAAAAGCAGCCACTGAATCAAAGCATCCAACTGTCTCTAAGCACAGTTTGGGATGTTCTGCAAGAAGTTTTAATCTTCATAGAATCATTAGGGATAGAAAGGGACCTCCAAAGATCATCCAGTCTCCCTGCCACAGCAGAATCACCCAGACCAAGTCGCACAGGAACACATCCAGGTGGGTCTGGAACATCTCCAGCGAAGGAGATTCCACAACCCCCCTGGGCAGCCTGTTCCAATGCTCCGTTACCCTCCCTGGGAAGAAGTTCCTGCTGATATTGATATGGAACCTCCTCTGTTCCAGCTGGCACCCATTGCCCCTTGTCCTATCCCCAGATGACCTTGAGAAGAGCCTGGCTCCATCCTCCTGACACCCACCGCTCACATATTTAGAGACATGAATGAAGTCACCCCTCAGCTTCCTCTTCTCCAAGCTCAAGAGACCCAGCTTGCAGATTTGTTAAGCTCAGCGCAGCTTTTTCCCCTAGAGCCTTACAGGTTGAGTTAAGGTATCGCTGTAGGAAGCTGTATACGATAACATTAACGTGTCCTGGAAATGAACCTGTCTGATACGAGGTTGCTTTCAGTGTGTTGATCTTGCCCAAAGAATGAACGGAGATTAACAAGAGAAGATACTCAAGGAAACGTTGAGCCCTTTGCCTGTTCCTTTGCCCTGCAAAGCAGTGAGGAGTGCTCCTGTGAACAGTGGGGCACAGAGGAGCAGACTGGCTTCTTTCATCTCTCCAGCTGCAAACATCATGTGCAAAGCATCAAGTGTTTTAGAGGTGTCTTAGCTTTGGCTTAAACCACTGGGTGAGTGAAAAAAGAGTCCCATAATGTGTGGGAGGAAGCAGGCACTTGTGGGTTGGGTATTTACACACACTGCTGCTACTCGGGGTAGTAGGATGCTAATTGTATGCATGCAGATGGGGACATGTGCTAGAGAAGGGAGCAAAGGTGACTCCGTCTGCTTAGCAATTGAAATGCGTCTGTCCCTCCAGGACTGCCACAGAGAAAGGCAACAGTCATTGACACTGCGCTTTCCATCTTATAATGATGTGGACTAGAAGAATCTGTAAGCTCAAAGACAAACAGCTTGACCTTGAGGATGTACAGAAGTCGACAAAAAGATACTGGACTTCTCAGGAGCAGCTGCCCATCTGCCAGGCAATCCTTTTAATCACACACATGCATCCTGCTCTTGCTTTTCTCATGTGGGTGACAAATAACCCAGGCTTCAGCCCTCTCCATGAGGTTTTTCAGGTACAAAACCACAGATGAATGTTCTGCGAGTGTCAACAGGGCTGGCTAAACACAGGGACTTAAAAAGGCTGGCACTGCTGTGTGTGCTCAGACACTGTGAGAAGGAATCTGCTCTGTCATCAGCTCGTGATCTGCAGCTCACCGGACAGAGGAGGTAAAGAAAAATAACTTAAAGGATTATTTATGAAACTTGTTGAGCTCATAGTTCCTCAGATTCTTAAGATTTCAGGCTTAGGCTTCTAGGCTGGGTCTGACACCCAGCCCAGAACCCTACAAATTAACAGGAAGAAAAAGAACCTGCAGGTTTCTTCCAAGTTTCAGGTTCTGGAAAGGCTTATTTAAAATAGTTGTTTGCGACAGGCAGGCACTTGGCTTCAACCTGAAATCCCTTCAGTCTTACAGTCTCCCTGTTCTAATGCATCAGAGATATATTTAGGTACAAATCTGACATCATTTTTCCGAGTATGCTCATGGTTGTGAAATCTGAACTGGTCACACAACACGCACACCCATGGCAGGACCTGCACAGCAGCCTGATAGTGGTGCTGTGGCTCATGGGGATCTGCTTGGAGGTGTTTGCATTTCTTTGGTAGAAGGGCAGCTCATAAATGCTGTGGTTTCTTTCAGGGGATCGCATTTCTCTCCCTCTTGACAGTATTAAAATCTCAAGGTAACCTGTTGCTTGGATGGCAAAGTCTTTTTATCACCGCTGGGTAGGGATCAGGGTAATGCTGGAGGTGTGCTCGTGGAGATTCGGGACCAGAGTTCTTCCAAAATAGAAAATGGTTGGGTAAAGCATTCCTTGACAGAGTGGTCCAGCTGGAGAAAAATCAAACAGAGAGAGAGGAATTAAAATATTTATCCTTGCCGGGATGTTTGCACAGAACTTGTCCTTATGTAGCTGTGTAATCTGAACAGTCGGCCTGACGTAGGTACTAAAAACCACACTGGACTGCTTTGTTTTCTTAACTGCCAGTTAAGCTCAAGTTAGTTTTAAAGTGAAGCCGAAAGTGTTGAGAAAACCATCTCGGGACAGAACCTTTGGCACTGTAAGTGATTTAATTCTTGTCTAATTCACAGCCTGATAAAATGATTGGAGCTTTTTCAGTTGGCTTCACTCTGGCCACACACAAGTGGCTCTCACACACAACGTTGTGCCATCAAATCACCCGTGTGGCTAAGTGTTTGTAACACTGACCCTCACTGCACTCAGCTCAGAAGAAAGAGCTTTCTACTCCATCTTGCAGGAACCTGCATTAGAAGAAGCCCCCAAACAGAAAGTTTAAAGACTTGGGACGCACAAAGTTTTGCAGCATTTAGTTTTCATCCCAGAAGTCATTCCATCCCCTACACATGCACAAGGCAAAGGTTCTTCAAAGAAATCAGGTGCATCTTGTGAAAGGACAATAAAAACTGGGAGAAGGGAAGTAAGAGTTGGGAAAGACATTAACTTTTCCAGAGACAGTCTCTGGAACTCAATCTCCAGTGCCAGCAGTTCTTGGGACACTCTTACAGCACCAGCTGGTTGTTGGCATCCCTGTCTCATGCAGCCTAAAGTCTGCACCTGTGTGTAGGTGCTTTTCTAATCCTGGTGTTTTGATGAGAGGAAATGTCACCCTCAAACAGTAATTTCTTTAAATAATTGCATGCCAAGCACCAACTATTCGCAGCCAGCTTTCCCTTTACTCCCAGGACACTCACCAGGGCACTCCTTCCATTAGCCTAAATGCTTCTGTTGGTTTTTCACGTAGCCAACCACACTGTTGGAATTGCTCCCTGTAAGAACCAGCAAAGTTTGATGTGAAGTCAGTCTGTGGCAAGAGTTTTCTCAAGATTCTCTGAGCAGCATAGTTTTACTGCTTTCATCGAGCAGTTGTAAAGGAGAGGCTAAAGAATCTCTTTTTGCTAGATACAGACCTTCATTTCTTAATGTGAGCAGTTCAAGGACTGTGAAGTTAATAATAGCAACTGCTTCATGCCAGCAGCTTACCAAAATACTCCTTGTAGTACTTGTGCCTCAGGTTGCGTCCATCTGGAAAAGAAGGTACATCATGAGAACACAGCTGCTCAGACTTTGCTCTGCGTGCTAAAGCCCAGCCTTCCATGTGCAGCACGGAGAAATTATGGATGTGGAGATAATAACCTCACAATCAGCAAAATAAGCATCTCTGTAGCTGAAGGCTGCTCCAAACCCCTTATAAAACTGATTATTGAACCCTGTGGATACAACTCACTTTCCCTGAGTGGTTAACTAGCTGGCTACTAGCACTGTGTGTTCTTTTCAGTAGCTGCAAGTCACAGACTTTCTCAAACAGAAGAATGTTGAGGTAAAATTTCAGGTGATCGATTCCTGTTGTACATCAATGAAGTTCCAGCTGGGTCTTTCTGTTCTGTTTATATAATTCTTTAAGCTTTTAGAAATACCTCCTGTAAGAGGAGGTTAGTTATCTAACCATGTGATTATAAAGTTATAAAAGAGTAAAGGAGATGATCACAAAAGTCCTGGAAAAGAGTCTTAGTGTTCTATGGAAGCAGTTCAGAGAGCTGGCTTGATGCTTCCCCTGGCTTTTCCTGTGACCGAATGGCACAACTGGGATCTCCTGTCTCTACTCTGAGATGATTTGTAGCCCAGTGCAGACACACATATCCTACTGCCTGCTGAAGTCACAGGTATCTAGCCATGTTATGAGCTTTCCTGGAAAACAGCTGGGACTATGTGAGTTCCTTTATTGGGCCAATATATCAGGAGAACAAAGGTTTGGATACAGAAAGCAAAGTCAGAATCCAAACTGGAATGTGAAACTCCTACTTCTTAGTCAAGTGTGCAGTAATAAGTGACCTTTTCTATTAAAAGAAACCAGTTCTCCTTCAAAGTGCACTGTCCCTTACTGGTGTTTGCGTGACAGAACAAGAAAGGGGTGCAGATTTCCAGTCAACTGACCTGGATTTCCACGAAGCTTGATGCACTGGCCCCTGTTAGGGATCCCTTCAGCTATGTTGCCGGGGTTGATGATGTGACATTCGTAGCCTGTGGGGCAGTGCAGAGGCTCATCTCCATCCTCAGTGGTACTGCACGCCTCAGCTGCAAAAGAAGCCCACAGGTCATAGATCATGGCTCTAACACCCACAGGGAACCAGAATACAACACCATGGTTGCCTTCTTCTGTATCTCCTCCCAGATAGGATCTCCGACTACTTCCCGTGCAAAGGTACCAAGGAGCTAACACCTCCACAGAAGCCTGGCAGAGCCAAGATCCAGTTCACACTCACACAAAACCTGAGAGTCCAATATGATACGGGGAGACAGGTCAGCCTGACTACCTGTAACATCACCCTGCAGGGTCTGCATGGGGCTGAAGACCAGTGAGGACAGACCATCACTTCCCACCATGCTCGCCCTGATGGGCGGCTCCTCCACGTAGTTATCCCCTCCAAGCAGCCACAAGTCTGTTCCGGGCAGTGTTCGGGGCTGGATGAGAAGCAGGGAAACTCAACCAGGAAGCAGGTGGTTTGCTGCTTTGTTCTTTGCTCCACACCCATGAACTCGCCGATGTGACTCACTGTGGGGTAAGGCAGTACCACCCCCTGCTACAAACCAGGCCTCACAGGAGGGGTTTGTGTATATTCAAAGTACAGATTACGTGGGGACGCTGCACCCTTTCATTTGGTAGAATCTGAATTTCCAGGAGCTCTGCTGTAGTCCTCATGCCACGGCTGATGGTTATTTCACTACTGACTCCCTCAAGTTGAGATGAAGGCATTTAGATAAGAACCAATCATACAAACACGACAAGAAATGATGAGAAAGAATGTATTTTATCTTATTTCTAGCAGCGCAACTCCAAGGAGCTGCAGGCAGAGTTTTCTCTTGAAGAAGTAGGAGTTTCCATAACAGATGGGAGCCAAAGTTTGGTGAGTCTGATGCCATCTGGTAAGACCAAAAAGGGTAATTTATTGGCACTGCCTTTGGCTGACTAAAGCTGATCAAAAGCTGGAATAGTGCTTCCATGAAGAGCTTCAGGCATGCAAACACCTGGGAAAATCTCATAGAAGATGACTTTTCTTCCTGCTTCCCCACTCTTTCCTTGTTTCAACTTGAGGTATTGGCAAAAATTAATTAAAACCCTTTCCCTCATTCACCATCCCCAAGCTTAGATGCTCCCAGCTCCATGTCAGTTCAACACACCAACCACTGCAGCAGTTTGCCAGGGCTCTTGTTCAAAGCAGCCTTCAGATCCAAGAGCCCCAGCCCAAGGCACCTGTGAGATGAGGCCACTCTGGATTAAAAATTCTAATCCAAGTCCACCCACAGTTTATCAGGAAGCTGGCAGAAGGTCCATGTGTGCTGACATATTTCTATTTATTCAAGTTCCCTGGACTATCCCTAGTGCTCTCCTGGAGGATAAGCCATATCCATAGCATCCAACTGCTTTACTGCAGCAGAAATGAGCCAGCAGAACCACACAGAGTTACTCCTATGGAAACTCCAGACAAATACCAGCAGCTCCAGCATCCCAACAGCCCTGGCAAGCCCTGTGCATGATGAAAATATCACGTAGTCCCTTTGTACAGTTACTGATGTCATAGAGAAGACACTGTACCTTGTAAGACTTCCTCTGGGCCATCCAAAAGCCACCCGTTTCCTCCCAGCCAGCGGGGTTTAGGCTGAACCAACCAGTCTAAAACTGCAAAAGACAGAAACAAGAAATCCCGGAGTCAAAGTGGGGTAGCCATAGGGTACAAAGTTAGGGAAGAGTCACTGAGCTCCTCCAGCAGCCAGTGATGAGGTTTCTAGGCTCCCAAAGGCTGGATTTGAGTTTTCAGCCAGGCACTTGTGTTTATGCTTTTGTGTTCCCATGGCAGGAGCCATTAATGTTATCCAGGGTCACGAGAGCCCGGTGTCATAAAGGCTAAAGCAGCTGTTGCCTCCTACCCTCCATCCAGAGCGTGGATCAGATGGGGTGACTTCTCTGCTTCTGTGAGCACTAATCCAGATTGGGATTCTCTGGAATGTATAATCCCAGGAGAAGAACTGTTCTTGAGTGATTTCTACCATTTGTGCTGCTGGAAGTTTTGCCACACCAGCTGGACTGAGATGCTTTTTCGATGTAGCAATCATCCCAGAGGTCAAAAGTGCGGAGCCAAAGCTTTATCCTCAGCTCACACTCAAACCTACCCCAGACCCAACGCTGGTGGGGATGCCAGCCATCCTTTCTGTGTACTTTATGCTACTAGTTTGATCAACAGGCTCACCCTACCTGGCGGGGGTTGCACAGACTCCAGACAGGCGTAGATGCACCCGTTGTAGCAGCAGCGCTTGTGCCTCTCACACTCAGAATCCGACCGGCAGCTGGGTACCTCACAGGCTCGGTCTGGCAGAGTCTGGGGTGGTGGGGGGCAGCGGTCATTCTTCTGGTAGTGGGAACTGTGAGAATGAAGAGGGTACTCATAATCCTTGCAAAGAAAAGAAAAGGAAACAAAGGTTTGGCACGAGGTGAATACCAAACAGCCTGTATCTGAAACAGAAGAGGGACTTTCAAAGTGGTTTTTGAGTATTTATTAGAAAGAAGACAAAGCATTGAGCTCTCCCAGCCCTGCCTTCATGACACTGAACGGGGGGCCATGTGATGACCTTAGCACACTGCTTTGGAAACACCAAACCACCACGTTACTGCGGGGAACTGTATTTACAATGGAGGTTTTGTAATGAAAATGAGGAGGCATGAAAAAAATTCTTCAAAGTCTTTTATAATTTCCGGGAAGGGAAGGAGAAAGAAGAATTCCAGACATCCAGCGTGCCAAAACATTTTGAGAGTGGAGCAGTGGAAATGATGACACTGGTGTTTTGAGGTTACATCCCCAAAGGGCACCTGGAACTAATGTCCCAGGTACCACCTGTCCCCTCAATTGGCTCCTTCTACCTCCATCACATTCTTCTGGATCAGAACTTACATGAGAGTAACTTATTTTGAAAGCTTATCCACCATGGGGTCCTGGGTGGTTACATTAGAGACCGTTTCTGAAACATGGGGTGATGTCGCTGAGATCTGTGTGGGTGATGTCACTTCAAAGAAAATGAGGCTGTGCTTTGCCTACAGCAGAGAGGAGCCCAGCACTTCATTGCACACCGAAAGGATGGGGGAGACTTCAAGTGGATTAACAGGCTCAGGATTTTACCAGAAACCTTTATAAGAGGCAGCTTTCAGGAAGTACTCATGCTGGCAGCATTTTAGCAAGGAACCAGCTCCCTCCCACTGAGAGGTGAATCAGCCAAGCCCACTCCTTTCTCACCTGGGGCTAAACCCATCTCTGGTCTTGAGTTCAGCTCCCCAGAGCAGCATGCAGGGCTCAAAAAGAGCAAGCAGTTCTCTGATTTATTAACAAAATTAATAAGCTCTGAATCGAAAGATGGATTCTGGGTCGGCACTGCTAAAAGAGATCAGCAGCTAGCCAGAGGAGTGCAGTGAGAGCTGCAGGCTGCTGAGTTTGAGTCCTGTATCTACTTGGCCCATTCACTGCTCCTTACGAAATCAGTGACAAGCAACTGGCGTTGTTATTCCAAGAAACACCATGGTGCAACCCACCCTGAGGGGATCTCTAAGAAATTTTACCAGCAGCCTATGAAGCAATTTGAGGTGAAGCTGTTACCCCTCTTTGTCTATACCTGCTACGTCCTTGTTGTTGAAACCTCCTGAGTGGCTTCTGTGGGTGCCTTTGCGAGACAGCATGTCCCCACAGAGAGTGTCCACGAAAATGACATGGAGGAGGACCCAGAAGGACCATTGCCCTGGGAATGACCACTGGTCCGCACAGCCTCTGCTGTGTGACTGAGCAGCAACCAATTATCCATAATGATGAGAACAATGTCAAGGAATCATCGAGTCATCAAGGTACCTCCAAGTCCAACCATCTGCTCTACAACCCCAAACCTCTACACCATGTCCTGAAAACCCACGTCTATCCATGTTTGAACCCCTCCAGGGGCAGTGTACTGTGGAGAATGAAGGCAATCCCAAGGGACACTGAAAAAAGTCACTCTGACTCCCATGTTGTGCCATAGCACAGAATCATGTTGATAAGGTGAGGTTTACGCTGGAGCTGAGCTCTGTCCTTTGAGCCATAGCTAGGGGGAAACAGAGAGCAGCTGAGTTTCTCCACTGTCTGGTTGCACAGAGATTGTCAGTGCAGAGGGGAAGAAAAGTCAGGATGATTAAGAGTTTTGATTTATTAAAGAAAATCCATATCCTGGCTATATTTCTATCTGGTTAAACAATGTGTGTGGACAGGACAGGGAATTCCTAACATTTCCACACCAACAGCCTCTTGCCCAGTTCCCAGTATCAGCCTGACTTGTTCCCAATACTAAGACACACATTTTTGATTCCTTTTCCTTAGTTGTTCCCACCCAGTGAAAAAGAGATGCTCAAAATCCATTCCACGAGGTTGTTTTTCCATGAATTGATAGGCTGTATGAAGCATAAAACAGGTTTGAAATGAAGCATTTCCTGATTTTAATGATGTTTTCAATGTTAAAGTGTAAATCAAGGTGTAAACTATCACAGCATCTCATTCCTAAAAAGCTGAAAACATCCCAGCCTTGTAAATCTGTGTTTTTGCACTGGAGACATTCAGAGAATCATAGAATATATTGGGTGGACGGGACCTCCAAAGATCATCTAGAACAACAGGCAGGGCCATCACTCACCAGACCAGATTGCCCAGAGCCCCATTCAGCCTGACCTTGAATGTCTCCAGGGATGGGACCTCAATGACCTCTCTAGGCAGCCTGTTCCAGGAATCCACCACTCTCAGATTAAAGAACATTTTCCTAATGTCCAGCCTAAAACTACCCTTTTCCAGCTTAAAACCATGACCTCTTGTCCTATTGTTCCCTGCCCTTGTGAACAGTCTTCCCCAGCCTTCTGAAAGGCCTCTTTCAGAGATTGGAAGTCACTATAAGATCCCCCTGGAGACTTCTCCTCATCAGGCTGAGCAACTCCAGCTCTTTCAGCCTATCCATTGAATGCTCAGCTTTTTTTTCCTTGCTGTTGTAGGATTTTAAATAGAGAAAATGCTTGGACCAAGTATAATTTGGAGATAGAAGAAAGCATTAAACAGAACCCTCTGCAGTTCTAAACAGTCAACAGGTCACCCTGTTGGAGGGCACGTTCATCCTGGAAGGTTCCAAGTTCATAGAATCATTGAATCCTTAGGTATTGGAAAGATCATCTAGCCCAATCCCCCTGCCACAGCAGGATCACCTAGACCAAGTCACACAGGAACACATCCAGGCAGGTCTGGAATGTCTCCAGAGGAGACTCCACAACTCCCCTGGGCAGCCTGTTCCAGTGCTCCAGTACCCTCCCTGGGAAGAAGTTCCTGCTGATATTGATATGGAACCTCCTCTGTTCCAGCTTGCACCCATTGCCCCTTGTCCTATCCCCAGATGACCTTGAGAAGAGCCTGGCTCCATCCTCCTGACATCCACCCCTCACAGATCTATAGACATTCATGAGGTCTCCCCTCAGCCTCCTCTTCTCCAAGCTCAAGAGACCCAGCTCCGAAATGTCAGCTGCAGGCTGCAGTGTGACCAACATAATATTGGCAAATAACGGATATGTGAAAAAAACCCCAACCAAACCCTAAGCAATTACTGCAGTTGCTTCACAGATGATTCAGAAGCCCAGGAGCCAAAATTACAATGAGCAGTTGGCTCAGTGACCGAGATTTCCGTTTGGGAACAATACAACGGTTTCAGCCAAATAACTTTGTACCTCATGACCTCCCTGTCCATGTTCTCCGTTCACCTACTGCTCTGAACCTCCTGCTTTCAGAACCTCCCGTTCAAAAGAATATTTTTAGAGTATTTGTTCTAATAAAAGAGTTGCCACTGGTTTATGTATGCATAAACCATCCCAGTGGGAAATGGGGTTCCCTCCTTCCTGAAATAGCCTGGTTGAGGCTGCTTCCAGGTACAGGTTACAAGGTCTTTTAAAAAGCTCTTCCATGGATTTTCTTTTTATACAGATTATGACAACAGTCAATATTTCCTCCTTTAAGCATATTTTTCAATGCAGGAGGCAAATTGCTGTTTCCCATGGAGACTTCTGAAATATTTTAATGACAATATCTGCCTTAGAGATATCCAGAAAGAAAGGGGAGAAGTTCATAGGATCCTCATGGTTGGAAAGGACCTCCAGGATCACCAAGTCCTGGCCCCAACATCTCCCCAGCTCCTAGACCATGGCCTCATGTGCTCTAGCTACTCTGGTTTTAAACACCTCCACGGGTAGGAACTTGGCCACCTCCCTGGGAAGCCTGGTCCACTGCCCAAACACTCTCTCAGAAAGAGCTTCTTCCTAATGTCCAGTCTAAACCTCCCCTGATGCAGCTTGAGGCCATTTCCCCTTGTCCTATCATTAATCATTTGGGAGAAGAGACCAGCACCAGCCTCGCTACAGCTTCCTTTTTGATAGTTGTAGAGAGCTATATGGTCTCCTCTTATAAGTGGGTAAAACCTAAATGCACTCACTCACTCATGTTCTCAATAGTGACTGGGGGATGCAGTCTGCCTCCTAAAAACCCCAGGTCTGTTCTATATTTGTACCTGAAACTGGACCCAGGGCTTGTGCTAAAGCACAGCTCTCTGCTAATTCAATAGCCTGCATGGCTCTACCCCCAAGATCATGTGTGAGGGTTCTTCCCAGCCCCATGGTAGATGTTTCTATACACTGGCCACACACCACCTTTGCTCTGAAGAATACACAGTCAGGAGGAATTGAGTGCCCTCCAGTATTTCTGCTGAAGACCTAGAAAAAGCAGCAATCAGAACTGCACATAACAGGCTGAAGGAGGGTTAAATGATCCGAAGGACAAGACCAAACCAATAGGAACAATATTCTCCTGCTGTTGACTCTGGATTAGTGGTTCTGGTGTCTGCAGTACTGGAAGACTGTTGCAAAATTAAGGTGGGCTCAAAGAAGATGCCTGATAGTGATCAGAGAGCTAGAAATAAGGGAACATGAGGGAAATGAGTGCATGAAGGTTTCAGAGGGGAGGCTGGGGGTTCTCTGGTCGTGTGGTCCTGTGAGGCACAGGAAGGACAGAAGTCTCAAGGGAGGCTTGCTAATCTGATAGATGGAGAGGGTATCTCGGTATTGATTTATGGCAGCTAGCTGGAGGGTAAATAAACTGCTGGAAGAACATTACAGCAGCTGCAAGGAATTCTTCTTTTCTGGAAATCTTTTAAAGGAGGCTGGATTTTTTTTCTCAAGTGCTTGATGCATGTTGACACTGGAATAAAACCAAGACTGCCCCAGGTTTTGCCAGTAGACCTGGGGGTTTCTTGGTAATGAACTGTAGCCCACTTCCAGGTAGCTCCCTCCCTCTGCCCTTTGGGAACAGCCTGCAGACTGTGCAGGGGCTGCCCGACACCAGCTGCAGATCACTGAACTTTGCAAGTGTCCCTCTGGCTGTAAAAGATGGATTTGCTAAAAGCTGGAAGCCCAGCTCCTCCATTCCACTGTGCCTGCCAGGTTTCTCTTATCACTGTGTTTCCTCTCCTCTTTCTCCCTTCTCCATTCCCACTTGACTCTTCGTTGTCAGCCAACACCTTTGCTCAGACACCTTGATGACAACCTCCTGGCTGGCTCTTCAAGGCAACACCTGCTCATCATTCTGCAGCCAGCAGTTTGGTGGCTGCATTCCTCCTACCATAGACTTACATCTTTTGGACACATACACGATGACTTGCAGTCAACATCCTATCCCTCACTGTCTCCTCCCCCATCAGACCTTGTCCATGTCCTCCTGGGGGTCTCAGAAGGACGGCTATGGCCTCTGAGCGTGGCTGCACGTTGCTGTGAGCACCTCCATCTGTTACCCCTCTGTCCAAGTGACTCACGAATCAGCTGCTCCTCCCACAGCCTCTGATTTTTGAACTGCAGGGAGCATACAGCACTTGGTAGCAAAGAAAGCATCTCTCTGAGAAACAAGAGGGGCTGCCAAAGCAGATTCTGAGTGGATAAGAGGATGGAGAGCAGATGCCTTCCTCCCCATAAGGTGAAAAGCATTTTCTAAAAAGAAAGGCATTTTCTGTTTTCCCCAGATAAGATGTTCCTGTCAATATGAGCAACTCTAGTAGAGGTTGCCAGATCAGTAGCACCTGGATCCATGGTTGCCAGGAAAAACAGTCCTTTGAAGAGCTGTAGACTGAAAGAAGAGGGTATTTCCTCAGGGGAGCAGGCTCTGTGCCTCTACAGAGCACTTTATCTGAAGATCAACATGTAAATTCCTGTTGCTGCTCCTGTCCTATCTCTCTGGGTCATTTGCTTCATAGCTCCCAGTGAATCTGAGCTTTACCCTGAAGTGTGAAGGAGAACACCTTCCAGTGAGGGATGTGCAGGAAACTCTGCTCTTCTAATCACAGTTTCACAATGAAAGCATAAACCAGGTGATACCCTGTCCCAAGAGAGTCTACAATGAGGAAAATCTCATGCTATAAAAGGGGGGCATTTCAAAGAGAGCGCAGTGTCTTCTTCAAAACTTGAAGCAGACAAGAGCAGTTCAGCATGATCAGCAGAGGCCAAAGCTGTGTGTCACTTCTGAGCCAGCAGTGGTACAGAACAAGGGTAGCTGGCCCCATACATCACTCTAGATGTCTCCATCTAATGTCTCCTTAAATTAAGGGTTTTTCATGTGGCTGAAGAAAACAGGTGGAGGAATGGTGGCACCATGTGGTACCAAGGAGCTGTTTATGCACGTGCAATGGGCTGGAAGCTGCAATCAAACCTGAGCTTGTGAAAACAGACTGGTTAGGGCTTCCACCTGAGTGGTTCCAGAGCCAGAAGTGTTGGCTTCTGAGGAGACTTTGATGAAGTAGGTAAACATTTCAAATTTGTTTTCCTTTCTAAACAGCAGGTCCTGGAAGCCACAGTACCTAACTGGTTTCCTTTTGTTTCCTCCTCAGTTTCCTCCATGGCCATTTCTAACACTAGTGGCCCCGGGAACACTAGAACATGACCAGCACCACTGTTTGCCCCACTCACAGCAACCTGTTGCTGCTTCTATTTCAATTCCAGCTCTAGTGCTCTCAGTACCACTGCAGAGTTTAGAATCACTCTGGCTGTGCTCAGAACCCCATGCCAGTCTGCCACAGCAGAGAGACTGGGTGCCACTGAGGGGCTGCCACGGTGTGAACATGCCAGGCCAGGCACAGCCATGAAAATGGATTTCTGTGACTGGGTCTTCATGGCTGTTAAGGTCTTCAGCAGACTACTCTGACACTGGATCTGGAGGATCTGTACTCCAGTGATTTAAAAAACCCTGGGCAATGCCACTGTCCCTCTAGGACATCTTATTGCTATGAGTTGGAGACATTTATCCTAAGTCACCCGCAAAGCAGTGGAGGAACTGAGCAGGGAACCCTTCTCCTTGTTCTGAGCAATAAATCACATTATCATCTTTTCACTAAATCTGTACCCAGACATGTGGGATTGGGTTTCCTCTCCCCCCATTCACACTTCCCTTGTTGCCCTAGGAAGTTTCTAGGAACAGCAGTGCCGGCTGCCGTCTGTCCCAGTGTCTTGTCCCCATCCCAAGCTGCTTTCCAAGCTTCCTGCAGCAGCAGCTAGGTGGCAAAAGTTTCATACAGCCTGGGAAACTTAATGCAACCCATTTATAAGGAGACAGCCTGCGGGTCTCAAATGCTTGTTATTCTATTATGATAGAAACCTAAAGAAAAGTCCCATTTCCCAGTATGCCCACCCAGCTCCCCCAGATCCCCCCACCACTGTCAACTCACATCATATTTCTCCGTCATCTTCAGATGCAGCGCACGCTTCCACAGATTCCTCGCACAGCCTGAATCCGGCAGCAAAAATAAGATGCACAGGGCTGCGGTGAAGATCTTTTTACAGAAGTGCATCTCCGGCAGCACCCTCGAATCCATTTTCCCAAGGAAGGGTGAAATGAGGAGCCTGACGTTTGGGATCCGGATGGTTCAGAGTCTTAGAAAGAAGGGAGAGAGCTAGGGAGGAGGGAGAGCGAGGGCTGAGCGCTGGGGAGAGCTGCTGCTCGCTGCGCAGCTTCTGGGAAGGGAAAGGGGAATAACAACAAAAAAATAGCCCAGGAGCAGAAGCCAGGAGCTGCTGTTGAACTTCTTTCCTCAAAGTTAGATCAGGTTCGCGGCTCACATGTTCGCACAAAGCACATGCTCTCCTTGAATGATAGATGGGAAGATTACTTGGAAAGATTATTTTTAGACCTTTGTTCCCAACATCTGGCATCCTCAGAGAGCCCCATTCAAAGCCAAAGCATGGGATCAGATGACAGCTGCCGCAGGGGGAAATAAAGGTCTTTGAGGGGTGGGCTCGGCTGCTTGTAGCAAACAGCTCACCCAAACTTCCCGAGCTGCTCGACTCTCCCTTTTTGTGCTTCCCCCTGTGCCCCGGGCTGTGGTTTTGGATCATGTTTTGACAAAGTGATAACTTCATATAAAGGCTGCTTGAAGGAAATGTTTTAAAGACATGATAAACAAGCAGGAGCTTTAATTAAACCGAATTGACGTTAGCTTTCTGCAAATGATTTAGAAGAAGGGGAAGACGTGGCCACTGGGGAAAAACAAATCCATATGCCTGGGTGGGGAATAGGGAAGGAAGGCAGTTTAGAAATGACATAACTGAATAGCAAGTGAGGAAGAGGACGTGAGTCAGCCTGAGCCTGACAATGGGACAGACTGCATCTGGGGTGTTGGACACCCACATGGACATTCAGGCACCCAGAAGGACAAGAATGGACTTAGGAAATCAGGCTGAAAGCATCCCAGCATCCTGCCTGGGATGGGAACAGAGGCAGGTGCCAAAGAAAAAGTATAGGAGCGGGGCAATTGCTGCCTATGTACGAGTGTGGACACATGTGTCAGTCAATGTTTGCAGGTACAAACCTTCACAGGCCTCAGTAATGTTGTTTAGGCTTCCTGAGCCAAATGTGGGAGCTGTTTATTTTACAATACCCCCTGAATTTCAACTCCAGCAGCTTGTCCAGCTTCCATCTAGAATGAAGGAAGAAATGGAACTATGAAGCTAGTTGAGATATGGTCACTAAGCTCTGCATGCCTTCAATTCACTCTTACTGCAGCTCTCTACTCAATGGAGTAGAGCAGTGCAGAGGCTAGCTGGCTGTACTGGATTTACTGTGTGTCTGCTGCAAGAGGGTCTACATGGGACTGTTAGATATTGTGGGCAAATACAAAATGTCTTTCAACTCTTCCTGATACCTGAAAGCTCTGCCAAGTCACTTTGATCCATGCCTAGGTGGATGTAGGTGGCAACCAGGGAGTATCTCCAAGCTTGCCAGCCTATGGTGACAACAACCTGAAGAAGGGGCGAGCTGTGGGCTTTAAAAGCTCTGCAATCAAATAGAATTGATTTATTCAGAGATACAAGGTTTACAGGGTTTCTAGTAGTAACTGTGTTTAGAGGCAGTCCTGTCCATATCCCTACTGCTATAGAAACCTTCTTAGCAACAAAACTTATTGCTGCAAAACCAGTTCACACCAGAGAACTTAGTTGGCCAGAAAAGCCAAGCTGGGACTACTGTTATGGCAGGAAGTAGGGAAAGAAGGGTGGGGAAAGACAATGGAGAGCAGAACCAGGGAGAGTCACCTCCCTCACAGCTGCAGCAATATAAAAAGGGTCTCGGTGGGACCGGCAGAGCCAGCTGGTTTGCCTCTGCATGAAGTTTATGGAGTCCCAATGGAGCTCCAATGGGAAGTGCCTTGGAATGGATCTCTCCAGAGATGCAACGACTGTATCTTGCTCTGTGCTTGTGCAATCTTCATCACTGCCTGACCCTTATATTGTCCCTGCAACAACATGACAGTTACACCCTAAGGCGTGTGTGGGTTTTGGGGAGCTGAAAGAATTTGAGGGGACCCCATGGTAAAGTTGTTTCAGGAATGGCTGGGGCAGAAAACATGCATTTGGGCTGAAGAACCTGCCACAGAACATCTGTCCTTCTCATCCATCATTCTTCTGCCTCAGCATGGCTCCAGGACCCTGTTGCCTGATTTGCATCACCCTGCCAGTTCTCCTCTCCCACAGCTGTAGTCACACATATAAAACAGGATTTAACCCAGTTTTCCATTAAACAGCTAATTTGCCTCAGGTTATCTTCTTCATTTAATAAGGACAATCATGAACAATTCAGTCCCATAGGTCAGTCTGTAGCTACACAGTGACGACCTCATGACTTAAGTGTTCCCTTCAGATGAAGCAGACATCAGTACCTACAGGTCACAGTCATTCCTATCCAAATCTCACCCAAATGCCATTTGAAATCAGCAGCTGTGCTGGAGTTAATGAAAGGCTGACTCAGACACCTTCACAGTATCACAGACCTTTAAGATCATCAAGTCCAACCTTCAGCTCAGCCCTGCCAGGTCATCACTAAACCACCTCCCCTCCAGTATACCCACAGAGGAATATATCACTGCTGTAAGTCTTCAATGTGTGGCTTTGTTTTTTATTGCTCAGAGAACTCTGTCTGACACTACAGGATGCCCCCAATTCCTTTTAAAAAGAGATCTGCCCGGGTTGTTGCAATATTAATATCTGCACCTTGATAAAGCACCTTTCGGGCACCACCAGGAGCTCCCACGAACGTCCTGACTCCTGCATTGCAGGGTGACAAATGACACGGCTGGTTGCAGAGAACAAACAGTTTTTATCCTTGAGAGTATTCCTGCTCCTGTCTTTGTGCTGATATTTCACTTGTCTGTGCTCTTGCTGAAACCCAAACCTGCGTGAAACAAGGACTCTTCATGATAAATCTCCCTAATTTAATTTTCTTTCTGTTGTTTGTTTCATGTACTTGAAATCCGGACTTGGAGCAACTAATTCTAAAGATTAATAGCTGCTTCAGACACCATTTACTGGCCTTTCTTTCGGTAGAGAGGCAGCTTTGACATTTACCTGGAGAAACTGGGGTCTGTGCTTGGCGGTTCAGGGGGTTCATGCAGTTCACAGAATCTAAGAACTCACTGTACATGGAAGAAGAAGGGAGAATTCTCCTGCAGGACCAAACTTCAACAGCTGGTCATGGTCTTCACACAAGAATAACATGTGATGTCCTAACACCTGAGCCTCCTGCACACAACCACCTCACCTTAAAGTCCCGAAGTACTGCGTGCAATCCATGGACTGGAGTATCCCTACCATCTGCTGGGGAAAATGAGGCATGAGGTGGGTGATCTGCTGAAACCAGACCTCCTTCCATCTGACTGACCTAACTGCTAAAACCTAGGCCAGGGCTCAGTGCTTCAGTGCTCTACATTCACATCCAATTGGGAATTCCCCATGCCACATGTTTCCATTCCTCACATGCTTCTACCTCCAGTCTGCCTCGGAAACTAGGCGAGGGATTTGATATTTCTTATAGGATTAAGAAAAACTTCTTCTGCTGGAAATATTGGAAAGAATGTATTTCTCACCTTTTCTGGATATTCTTCTTCTTTAGGTAGTCCTCGGCAGGGCTGTGGCATCACAGGGCTCAGCACACCCCTAAATCAAGAAAGACTTTAGTTAACTCAGTTACGAGGCTCCTCACTCCTGCTACAGAGCAGGCTTAACAAGTTCACTTTGGAATAGCCCGTTCTGAAAAAAAGAAGAAGAAAGGGAAGCAGCTTTGACTTTCTGAGAATTTCTTGTGTAACAAAGCAGTTCTCAGCAGTTTTATAGCTCCAACTATTAGTATAAAGCATGTTTAGCAGCTCGTGTAGTAATTATAGGAATCAGGCACAAATCCTTAGCAAACACAGCTACCGGCAACAATTAGACATTGAGAATTTACTGCTAAGCAGATTTCTGAGTCGTGTTACTTTAAACGTTGGGTAGTTGGTGACTTATGATGTTTTAAAAACTATTATTACAAGAAAGGGAGAAAATTAACTGCCGTTTTCTCTTCAGCTACATCTTATCTACACATAACAGCTGGGCCACAGTCATTTGCTCTAAGCAGAGCAACTCCCTCTGGTGATGATTACATCCATAGGAAGCTGCTGAATGGCCATCCTGTGCGAAGGGTAATAGGTGATGCTGGTATAAGGCATCCTCGAGGCACAATAAAGTCTTGGCTTGATTTGGTTCCTGCTCGTAGATGGACAGCTGGAGAAAAGTGACAAGTAGAGTGAGGTACACTACGGCTACCACGCTGAGCAGGTAGCCCAGGGAGAATGTTCTTGGGAAAAGCCACATGCCTAACCAGCACACCTGGCCAGCTGCAAAATCATAAAATTATAGACTCACAGAATGTATTGGATTGGAATGGAACTCCAAAGGTCATCTAGTTCAACCCCACTTCAACAAACAGTGACATCCTAGGATGGACCTGATGATCTCAGAGGTCTTATCCAGCCTCAATAGTTCTGTGATTCTGTGATCTCTAACTACAGTAGATTGCCCAGAGCCCCATTCAGCCTGACCCTGAATGCCTCCAGGGATGGGGCATCCACCACCTCTCTAGGCAGCCTGTTCCAGAGATCCACCACCCTCAGATTAAAGAACTTTGTCTTAATATCTGGCCTAAATCTACCCTTTTCCAACTTAAAACCACTCCCCCTCATCCTATCATTCCCTGCCCTTGTGAACAGTCTTCCTCAACCTTCTGAAAGACCCCTGTCAGAGATTGGAAGGTCTCTACAAGGTCCCCCTGGAGTCTTCTCCTCTTCAGGCTGAACAACCCCAGCTCTCTCAGCCTGTCTTCATAGAGGTGATTCAACCCTCTGAGCCCTTATGTGGCCTCTGCTGAGCATGTTCCAACAGGTCTTTGTCCTTCTTGTGCTGGGGGCACCAGAGCTGTGTGTGAACAGAGCAGGAAGCCAATTTACAATGTAGTTAGTTCTGTCGTTCATAACAGAGTGACTTCTTTTCTGTAAGCTAGTCCAGTGAATAAGCAGAACATCACTAAGTCAAGATTCCTCTGCTTCAAGATTTGTGGTGCAATCCCTCATGCAAAATTCCCGCTGCTTTCAAGAAACTTAAATGAGATCACTTCATACATCATCGCTGAGCAGAGAGTCATCTTCTGTGCATGAATCTGTGTGAATTTCCATTCCACAAATGATTTCAATAAGCCATATTCTGCAGTGACATAAATTGCTGCCAGACAACAGTGGGAGAACAAGGTCGAGACTTGAGCAACTCCCCAGGACCTGCGAAATCCTCAGCATCATTTGTTACAGAGAGGAAGATAGATCTGAATGACATGACAGGCATTTTATCAGGCTGGGAGGATAAAATGACTTTTGGAACCAGAACTGGTGCTGCCTGATTAGAAAGAATAAAACAATGGCTTTAAAAAATGTTCTCAAGTTGGTTCTGAGTGTAATTCATGGGGTGTTTGTGCAGCCAAGGAAAAATGTCTTTCTCCAGCCAAAACCAAGTGAGATAGGTCAGCCTAAGCCAAGACTTCCCCTTTCCCAGAGGAAAGGTCTGACTTCTAAGGAAAGATTATGTCAAAGAGAGAATTGCCTCAGAACACAGAATGCCAGCAGCATGAGGTGTCTTATTTTAGCTTGATGTAATCACAGCCCCTTCATGCCAGAGGCTGCTGCAATTCCTAATCCATAGTGTTTATAGGTCTGCTGTTTCCTCACCAGCTCCATATAGGTTCTGCTGCCAATAGCAAAGGGCAGTGGTTTTCTGGGGGTTAAGCAGGTTAGAGATTGTTGATACTACCTGATCTGGTGGGAAGGAGAGGTTACAGCTGCTCTGCGTCCTTCCCTCTCTTGCACACCCAGCCCAGGGTGTTCTGCCTGACGTGGCACTCTGCAATGAGGTTTGAATGGTCTGAAAGAGTGTGTGGTGAGATCAGCAAAGTGTGATGGGGCTTCTTATGGGTCACATAGACTGGGAGAACAACTCCACTGACCATAGTGACAAAAACACAACCTAAACCTCATCTTCCCCACCCCATCCCCTGCTACTCCTGGCTTCCCTGGGAGAACTCGGCCCAGGAGCTTCCCAGTCAGATTTCCACTCAGTTTTAGGAAATCAGCAAATCCAAGTAAATCCAGAATCGTTTTGTTGTGAGATGAGCACAGAAACACCACAGCCCTATCCCATCACTTCCCAGAGATAAAACTGTAACATGAGATTCAGGGGAAGTGCTGGGCTCCCACACAGAGACAAATGGCATCACTCTTGTCTGTACGGTCACCCCTCCAACATGGGCTTTCTGTAAGGTATTCTGAAGCTGCCGTACTGAAACTGTCACTTGTTTAATCCCTAAGAGCCCAGCCAGAGACTGGGATTGCTCACTGCATGGATCAGCAGGAAGAGGAGTCCCTTACATGTGGGATAACCAACAAATAAAGGAAGGTGCAGTATCTCTTGGGGGTGACAGTGATTGCAGATGACACACCTCCTCCCCACGGGCACTACTGAATCTCCAGTTCTACAAGAAGACAGCAATTCTGGGAACTCAGCAAGGATTCATTCCTCCTCCAATAGGAAAAGCTGGTTGTTATTCCTGTGCCACATGTTTGCTGCTAGTGAACTCCACTGGGAATTTATAGGATGAAATAAAAGATCTAAAGCAATTCAAACCACAGACAGGTGATTCTCCTTAAGCATCTGGCCTCAGGCCCTCCCAAAGCCTGGCAGAGGTCAATTCTGAGTGGCCCCTGACTATTTGGAAAGGCTTATAAGGAAGAACACAAAGTGTCTCCACTTTTAACTAGCTTTACTACATACAAGATATAAATTAAGCAGATGAATGTAATTAGAGAAACACTCTAATGAGTGCTGCATCCCACTAACAAGATTAGCAGGAAGTCTTCAAATATGTGATCAAAACATCATATTAATTACCAGGCAGAAAGGTAATTAGTGTGGGAGAGAAGGTTGCCCTCAGGGTGTGGCTGTGGCTCCTCTGAGATGCTGTGTGCCCTGGGGAGACCACTGTGAATCCCAAACGATTCCTCTGGGTGAGACCACCAGAGCTGTGCTTCTGGCCCACACACGCCCATGTGCCAGTTCCCTCTGGGGCACTGTTGTCCCAAAGTCTTTTGTCTCCAAAGAGGCCTTTCTGAGCAGTTAGCATTCTTGCAGGGAGGAGGTCTGAGGGGTGGGGAGCAGGGACTCCTTCCCTCTCAGGCCAGCGGGGATTGCTGCACGTTTTGGATGGGGGGCACATACCATGAAACTCTCACACTGAGACTGCTGAGAGGAACCAAGTCACGGACTGGAATCATCACAGAAATCTCCCTAGAGAACCAATATCACCCTAAAATGAAAGACAAGGGGTACAGTCAGTCTGGCTGTGGATTGACATGGATTTTACAGCAAATCTGCAACCTCTCTTCATGCTCCACAGCCAGGCTGAATTCTCTGGTACTCAGGAACGGTTGGCCTTAAGACAGCAGAGCTGGAGAAGGGGCTTTGAAGAAGGATGGGGCACATGATATCTTGGTTGGAAGACGGTAAAGTCCTTCTCTAAGTCAGGGACCACTTGTCAGGCACACGCCACTAGGAAACCCATGATTTTACCTGTAAAATGGGGATTATTTGGTGGCTGATTTCTTCCACTGATTCCCAAAGACCTGGTCAGGACCAAGCAGTTTAGGTTTGGAGCTACATCTCCCTGAGCTTGAAATCTGCCTGCAGCACCAGAGACAGATGGTTTCCAATAAGAAGTGTCCTGCCTACAGCCAGGAACAGCAGCTTCATAGCTGTAGTGCCTGTCACTGGCACCTGCAAACACTGAGCAAGGCAGATGAAGGGCCAGATACCTATCAGCATCGTGCTTGCACGTGATTTCCTTTATGAAACCTTTATCTTCTGCATCCCACACAGTATTATGAGCAAACTCCCTCACTCTTTGCTGTGGCTGCTCTGAGGCAGTAAGAGCTTTGTCAAGGACACTAAGTGATTTCCCAGGTCCAACCTCAAGGCAAATGTCTTAAGAGCTCTGAAAAATTACAGTTCCTTATGACAGCACTGAAGATGTCAGTGTTCTCCAGAACAGCTGGTGATGCGCACCCTGAGCTGTGGTGGAACCAGCAGCAGTGCAAGGACCTGGCAGGGCAGGCAATATCACTGCAGCTCATCAGCTATGTGGGGATATTAAGGCATGCAGTCAGTAATGTTGCCTCAGAATTTGTTAGATCTGAGATCCAAAGATTTTGTAGCCTGAGAGCCACATCTGCTGGTTCATCCCGTTCTCTTCGGGAGTTTGCTATGCGAAGGCAGATAGTTCTTGTCCTTTTGTTATCTGAGGAGCAGGGTTAAACAAGCTATGGAAGATCCCATTTGCCTTTGACCTCTTGATAAAGGTTTTATCTAAAGCTCGTTGAAGACAGACAGTGTTTGGAGCTGTTGCAGGCTGGGCTTATCGGGGAGTGTTCCCTTTTATGTCTTTCAGCAGTGTCTGGAAGCCAGTACATAAGTTTCCATCATCTGCTTGGTCTGAAGGAGACATGCAGGCTCTCTCCTACCCAAAAGCTCTGCTAAGTGGGCTGAATCTCATTTACCACCAAGTCCTGCTGCCCAGACTCTGGCTTCCACCTTTGCACTCTCTCTAGGCATTGTCCTGAATCCCCTCTTGGCTTGGGCATCAAATGTAATTAGATGTTATTTTGGAATCAGAAATCAAGAGATCCAAACCCGGCATTGCGAAGTGAAAACTTCCCGAAACAAAGTTCTGAAAACTGCTTGCTGACATCCACACAGACTCCTGAACACCTGGGGCTGAGCTCTTTCCAAAAGCCCTCTGGGCACAGAGCTTTTACAAGCTTCGCTGTGGCAGGAAAACACAGGAGGGGTAGCGGCCCTATTTGATGTATTTAGTCCTGACTAAGAGGATGCATCTCACTTTATACCTTGGACAGTTTCATTCCTCCACTTAGCAAGGGATTTCTTTCAGCAGTCAGACATAGCTTAGCATTTTGAAGGCGCTGGAAGTATAATGGAAGGGGTTTGCTCCCCTTGAGTCTCTGTGTGAGGTCCTGAACAGTGTGGTTTAGCGTTCCAGCTGAATTCCTTCTGAATCGTTCAGCAAGCTGGGAGAGGCACATGGAGAGTTTCCACCTTTTATCTCAGCACAAAACTTTCTGTCCGAAGAGCCACTTTAATGGGAAAGTTATTGTCCTCCAGTGAGCCACTCATTTTTAGGATGATAGTAACTTGCATTTTGCCACAGATGTTGCCTATTACAACATTTCCCATTCCTGGCATAAAGGGGAAACATGAAGGAACTTCGGATGTGCTGTGCCTCCTCCACGGTCATTCGATGCTTTGCATTCACTGCCACGTTCAGTTTCCTCCCACCCTCCATGCGGCTGCTGTAAAACCATTAGGGCAAGAGAGAGAAAGGAGAACAGAGGATGTTCACATGATGGGATAAGAAATGGTGACATCCCTATTATAAAGCCAGTGGATGGTGCATGGAGACTTCGGCAGTGAGCATCCTATTCCTGCCACAGAACAATCTGGATGTTGTTAGCTCAGCACAAAGCAAAGACCCTGGAAACACCCTGCTAGCACCAGGCAGAGATGAAGAGCTGAGCCTGTGTAGAGCACAAGCACACAGTTCGAGCTGAAGGCGCCTATGGGAGATGGGCACATCTCTTGTTCTCATGAGAGCACATGAGCTCTGCAGGACACAGCTGCTTCTGCATTCTCCATGTGAATTTTATACACTGTAAAATGTTCATTTCAGTTTTGATGTTGTACTTAAATCCTTTACATTATTTATTAGATAATAATATATTTATTATAGAAAGAGGAATGCAATATCTCTTTCTACAAACTATATATATGCTTGCCTATACAGAAATATCATCTCCAGCATGTTTCTTGTGCATTTGATGCCCCACTAACCTGCTCTCTCAAAATGTCATGGGGCAATGTCATCAAACCTCTTAACTTCGTACATTATAGTTCTTCCTGATACAGACTTCTCCTTGCTTGCAGAGTGGATACAGGGCTTGCCAGGCCAGGAATTCAGATTTAGACTTAAGGTTTGCCCCACTTGGCAGTGGTTTGGCTACTTCATGGTTCATTTATCTGAGATTTCCAGTGGCCAGCAGTTCTGTGTGGGTTTCAGTGTGAATCATTTCTACAGAGCAAGTAGTTACAGATGCTGTTCAGCTGACACACGGCAACCTGAGTCCTCTGTGACTAGGATGCAGCCCACTGAATGCACTAGTTCCATGGGCCAGATAGGATTTGGTGGACATTGTGCTGGTTTCTTCAGTGGAATCATAGTTGTTTTGCTGGTCTACACTGAATGGTCTCACACGGGCATCTAGGTGAGGGTCCTAGCCCTGCATCAGGCTCTGAGCTTGTCTACACATGGAGTCATATGACAAGTTATACCCAAACCCCACTGACCCTTCAGGCATCCAGCAGGGCAGGTCTGTATTTCCTCCTTGCTTGCTGAAGGTCCTGCTGGTGTGCCTCAAAGAGGAGAGCAGAGTGTTATCAGGACACTCCAGAAGAATCCAGGCCAAACTAGAACATCTGGATTGTTTGAGCCATTCCTTTAGTACATTTTGACAGCATGGGATAAACATCTGCAGTTGATCTGGCATGAGTTCCAGATCCCTTTCCAGGTCTACCTGTCTTTCAAAGCCATTAACCTATTCTTGAGTATAACCAGCCCTAATAAATCACTTTTTTTTCTGCTTAGTCTTTCCAAAAGAACTTCCTCATCCATGTTTTCTACATTCCAAGAGTGTTAAGGGAAATGAATAGCTGAATATTCAAATATGCTTTCACAATATCTCTCTCCATCTTCTCTTTAAAGCTTGTGTTTGACTTTTTCCCAGCTCTTTGGCAAGAGAAAGCTCAGATGAGGCTTTACTCCTTAATTACTTTATTGGCAGGCTGTGGCATTCCTTTGTTCCTTTCTTGATCTAATTCCCCCAAAGAGCTGCAAAAAGGAGAATGGTGGATTAACTTAATCATAGCTTCTTGTGTGGTTAAATACCGATTTCTCTGTCATCCACATAGATTTGGGTGCTCTGAATTTCATCTCTTCCACCCAGAGTGACAGTCTCTTCCGCTGTACATTTTTTCCCTTCAATCTTTATGCCAAAGGAGCGATGCAGACTAAATTCCATGCACTCAGTAGCTGGTGTCAAACATTTCTTATTCCATCAAGTTCTTCAGAGATAAACTGGCAAGGCTGATAGCTGAAGGACACCTCCCACGGCTCCCTGGAGCAACTGTAGGCACAAAATGGGCCCTTTAGGGAGGATGCACTGCCACATCCAAAGCCATCGTTAGAGCAATGTATCTGCTTGAGGTCTGTAGAGCATTGAGGCTTGCAAGCCCCAAATTTGTGTTTTGCTGAGCATGTCTGCATATGAGAGAGAAAATCCTTCTCGTGACAAGGTAATGGAGACAAATGCTGTAAACCCCCTTTCATCTGGGCTTTGTTTCAGCAGAACCTGCAGTTAATACAAACTTTCTGTCTCAATTAACTCAACACTTCTGCCAAAGAAACCCAGGACAGGCTGGCTGCAGCAGGGCAGATTTACTTTTCTGTGCAGACTTAAACAGCTGTTTCAAACTGTGACTGAAAAGTTATGGCATTTACAGCTGAGCTTTTCCAGACATTCAACTGAAACGTAATAGGGGAAGCGTTGGCTGCGTCTCTTCATCTCTGGATGTGTGTCCCTCAGACGTGAGGCCTCCTGTCTTTGACTCGAGGGCTGAAATCACACCTCTCCCAAGTTAGCTTTGTAGAAAAACTACCCAGCTCCATCCAGGTTCCCATTCCTCTAGCTCTTTCCTTTGGGAGCTTGTCCCTTTGCAGATCAAAGCATCGTTTAATTTGAACACGAGGCTCTAAAAGCTGAGCAATTAGCACAATCAATTAACAATTAGTACCCTTTGCATAGCTATTGGACAGTTACCAGCTGGATCACTGCGCAGTCCTGCTTCTAGAAACTTCAAGGCAAGCTCTCTTTCTTCTTCCAATACCTTCTCAACAACTGCTTGAGCAGAGGTCACCTCCACAGTCAGCTTTGTGTCAACACTGACAAAGCTGCAAAACCTGGCTAAAGCAGGTTCTTAGCAACTAATAGCTTAGGACTCATCGCTGAGCTGCCGCAAGGGGAGATCTCGTTTGGAGCTGTGCTCCTGAATTCCCAAACAGGCAGTTTTTCACACCGCTGTTATTAATCTAAACCAGCATATCTGAACATCTCAACAGTACCGCAACTGTGAATTATTACAAAACAAATCCTCATCCTCTAAGAACTCCCAAGGAAAACAGATTTAGCTGGTTGAATCAATAGAAGGAAGTTATTGAAATTAAGAGAGAATGAAGGCTAATAAGCCGTTCCTGCAGTCTGTGCTGTGGGAAGGCACCATTATATCCATGAGAAAACACTGGAACTGGGTCGGGAAACTCGTAACTTACACAGAGGTCACACACGACCTGGCACAGCAGCCAAGCTCCTGTTCTTAGGAAGAAAGCACGCTGCTCTCCCTCCTCTACATCAACTTAGATTTATAATTACACGTAACACAGTATCACCCTGATTGCTCTCCAAGTGGTTGTTTGCTAAGAGTTTAGAACAGAGAATAACTAAGACTATAAGCAACTTCCTTCGAGTGGTTATTTATAAGATCAGCCCATCAGGGAGAGTCACAGTCAGCAGTTTCCAAGCTGCTGCAGGGACAAATGCACAGTGTCAGGAATGTGTAAGCAAAGGCATCAGACACAATACAGCCACTGGAGCAGGGGCTCATTAGACAAAGCGGATTCTGGAGACATAGGGAAAACATGTTCAATGCAGGAATAACGGATGGCTTTTCCCCGTGAAAGGGGAGCAATTATCCTAAGCTGTAACGACTTAGGAAGCGACCACCTAAACCTGTGTGTGTTAATAAAGTGGCTGCTCATAAAAGCCTTCTTGCCAGGTGTGCCACAAGCCCCAAAGCCAAGAGTTTCCAAGTTTTCAGAAATAGATTAATTACAATCCTAAGGTCCTCAGCTCTGTTTGCCTGCCAGGGGGGTTTTCAAGAGAACGGCTGAGAGCATGTCAATCAGATTCATCGAGAGACATTTCAGCCGGTTTCACCTTCTCCTCATTATGTACCAGCTCAAAGCCGTTCAACTCGCCAGACCCAGTGGAGGACAGATGTAGGGAATCATTTCTGGTTTCTCTGAAACATGAGCAGCATATTTTTGATTGAAGGCTTTGTAAACCAATTCCTTCCAGAGCAGAGGTTTGGGGCCACCATGGAAAGGACTTTCTGATCAAAGGCTAGTGAGTGACCTGATGTTCTGCCCAGAAGATGAGGGGTTACTGGTAAAACCACTGAGGCATGGGAAGGGCCCCAAGGAGCCCCACTGAGCCTGCAGATCCACAAGAAATCTTGGCCTTAGCCCTAAATAACTTGGAACATGAGTAATGTCTGCACTTCTGCTGCTGCTCTGGTCTAACAAATGCCAGGCTAAATGGCTAGATCATTACCCTTCCTGGTATGGGACTGATCCAGCTCGCACTGGAGCCAGCTGGAGCTCTTCCATCGAGTGAAGTAGGGGTGGATCGGCCCCATCGCTGCTGCTGTTTGTCCTTGTACGGTGCACGCTGCCTCCCTCCCATTGCCCTGAGAGGCACTGGGAGATGAAGGTCGGGAGATGAGGGCAAATCCTGGAATCCACAGCTATTCCTTAGAGGGACTAAACCTTCTATTTAAGGAAAGGAATAAAAAATGAGAGGGGGTTTTATGACTAGGTCTGGAATGAGGCAAGGGAGAACTTTAATCTGAACAGCTCGAATCACGTCAGATGGTCTTTATATTTCAGGCAGTCTGGACCTTGAGAACGAATGAATGGCAGTGCCAAGGTGCACCCCAAAACGTGTGCCCATGAACGCGTTCTATCTGTGCAATACTAGGGAGGTCTGATTGTTGAGAAGAGCTGTTCCAGCCACTGCACAGAATGAACACAATGATGGTCCCCACCCCAAAGCACAATTAACACTGGGAATTACAATTGTCCTGTGTTCCCCAGTCTGCAAGCTTTGACCCTCACTGGGGGTCATAGTCTGGTAGAAAGGGAACAGTGAAAGGCTAGAAGAGCAGTGATGGTTGACAGGAGACCAGTGTTGACAGCAGATGAGTGTTTCCAAGAGGCAGGGATGAGCAGGAGTTGTGTTTACAGTCTCTGAGGGCTTCTCTGGGTCAGGGCACTCTGAAATGTAATACAATCCCACCCCATCTCACTCAGGATAGGGAGCTAGATGGTTTAACAGTGGAGTCTGAGTGATAACTCTAGTAGTTTACAGAAACCAAACTTCATCAGAGGGCTCTACAGTCATCCATCTGTGCTTGGCCTCCCTCTCCATACATGGGGAGTACTTGGGTTGATTCTTATTTGTAACTGACTGTCCCTGCAGTTGGGGTACAGGCTGCTGAAAAGAGAGAAAAGAAAAATCCCAACCCTGCAGGGTAGCGTCAAGTGAGAAAACTAACAACAGAAAAAACCTGAAACTACTTCAAATCCATCTTTTTCAGTCACAAACTTTATGCCTCTCCTGCATTAAATTTCCTACGTAGCAGCAGACCCTCAGCTGGGCTAAACTGCTCTGGGACTGTTGTATTTTAGGACAAAATCCAGTTCCCACTGCAAGAGGAATTGCCATTGATTCTCATAGCCCAGGAACTGCAGCATCTGTGCTGAAATCTGCGGGTTTCACACACTGCAGGGGGAACACATTGGCTTCAGATGCAGTTTTCATTGAGGATTTTATGCAGGAAAATTCCAGTTGCTCAAAGGCTGCCTAAAAAACCGCTGCTTCTGCAACATTTTTAATTCAGAGCCAAATTTTCCCATGTTAGAATCAGCAATGTGGGTAAAAATGGCAAATGATTTCTTATTAAAGTCTGAGAAGTGAGGTCAAAGGGTTAAGGAGCTCTGGAAATCAGAAATCCTTAAGGTGCATGTCTGGGGTTTTGTGTCTGAGCTTTAGAAGAGACAGCATCTGCAGAATGGAAACAAGGCTGCTGGTGGGGGTGAAGAAAAGCCCTGTGCTGGAGAAAATACAGATCTCCTCAGGGCAGTGGAGATACCGAGTGCCTTTTGCTTTGGAAGAACTGACCCTTTAGAACTTGAAAGTCAATTACTTGACCCCAAAGAACAAAATAAAGATGTTGTTTTGCTTTAATCACTGCAGATATAAGGACCACGCATCATAGTACAGATTCACACGGCTTTCCTGATGAGGGGACAGGGCCTTTCTGCCTACTGGATGCTCTGAAAGATCCTCTGATGGGCCAGTCACTGCCAGTGCCACCACATCCAGGGAAATGCAGTCACAGGGTCTCAAAATATGAGAGAAAACACCTTGCGTGCCTCCACAGGGTGATGTGTTTAGTTCCAAGACTTCACCTCCTGCCCTCTATCCTTTCCCTGACATTTTCCTTTTTCCTTCTGCTTTTTCCTCACTCTTTCTCCTCCGCCCTGAAAAAAACCCAATAGCTTTTTTTGCTTCTACCTCCCCACCCTTGGGCTGCCTGAATTGCTGGTGCATCAGGGAGGACGAGGATGAGCAAGTCATGAGAACTTCAAAGGCAGGAGCGCTGTGGGGGCTGGTTCTGCAAAGACATCAGCACCTGTTTCACAGCACCAGGTTGGGATCAACATTTTTTCAAGCTGTTTCTTTTAAAGAATGACCCAAGGTGCATTCCCCCTGGCCTGCAAGTTAAACCAAACCCAAACATCAGTTGTTCTTATTTTCTCTAGGATATGTTGCGTAGGAGTGTAATAGGAGTATAATTACCTTAAATCAGACATAGCCCATGAAGGAAACAGATGCTTATTTCTTTTAGAGATTAGACAACCCTGCAAACTGCCCAATAGGAAGCAGAGTAGAAAACAGGCGATTTATCTCGTAAGAATCAAGTGAATTAGAACATTGCTCAGGAAATAAGTATGTTTTATGACTGCTAGAAAAATTACAAAAGCTTTTTTGCTTTAAATGCCAGAGTTCCTTCGTTTCCAGGTTGCCAGCCGCTCTAGCAATTGTATTTTGGCCAGCTATAGCTTCTACTGCTGCCCGCTGGTTCAAAATAAGAGGAAAAAGGGGGTTTTGCTGAAACCACACATGCACCACAACAACCAGTTCTCCGTGAAGTCACCACTCGAGGATTTCCAAGCCTGTGATTTTTGCAAGAGCTGCTGATCGCCAGTTGCATGGACTGAAAAGCCTAAGCGCTTGTGAGGACCTGGGGCTGCTCCCCAGACTGGATCAGTCCCAGAAGCAGCGTTTTTGCTTTCAGAGTTCACTGCCTGTTACAAGACCAGCTTAGGAGAGGCGGGAACCTTCAAGCATCACTGTGGCCTCTGCTTAGCAGAGATTTTCTGGTTCATTAAAGCCTGGATGCATTAACGGCCTGTGCGTGATTTCAGAGGCTGGTGCGCCGAACTCCCGCGGTTCATGCCTGAAGCTTGTTAGTGTAATTTTCTAAAGATTAGCAAGCATTGATTCCACTGGGAAGCCTTGGGGAAATGCCGTTAATCTCTTCTGACTGCTGCGCCAGGGCATGTTTATGGAAGGTGCCTACTGGGGTTCTCACCGCCGCCAGGGAGATGTGATTCTTAAGGAAAGTTTTCCCCTTGGAAAAACGGCATCAATTGCAATTGAGAGCCATTAGCTAATGGCTCCATTGAGTCGGACACTTTGGGTTCCTTCTCTCAGGTTGTCTGAGCCCTGGGGGCCTTCTGGCTTCAGTTTTATGAACGTAACTCCTATTGACCTCAACAAGCTCAGACAGGTAGGAAATAAGTGGAATTTTACCTGCTGCAAGCACACCAGACGTATCCCAACTCAGCAGAGCTGTGCGATGTTACAGGACAAAGAAGAAAACCAAGGAGGATAATTCATTTTCCTAGACAAAAGGTACAAAGTCCTAAAATTAAGTAGAGGAGGTAATTCAATTTTCTGGTTACAAAACAGAACATTCTTGGTAGAACTGATGAATGAAAGCCGAGTCTGGGGCCAGCATTTACAAATCCAATCTCACAGTACCCAGGTGGGAGAGGACAACAGAAAGCTTAATTCCAAATTAAGGCCACCAAAGGAGGAGCTGGGAAGCTGGCTTCTATTTTTAACAACTTTTGATCAATTCTATACGAGCCATAGAGTTAAGAGATGCAAACACTACCCATCAGTACCCTGACCACAGAATGGTTGTCCCTAACTGGTTTACACTGGTGTAAAACACCATCAGTGCCTGGGAAAAAAGGTGTTATCAGTGGTACATCAGCAATATCCAAAGCAGGGGAACGGTGAAACCTAGAAAGAGAAAAGCAGAGTGTCTAAAGACCGACAAATTGTTTGGATAGCCCAGACATTGTCTTTTTATCTTCAGCTCAGCTGGGGAAGTAGATCTGTTGGTCTTGACAAAAATGCCCTTTGTACATTGTAGGAGAAGGCGACCCTGGGGGACGGAGAACAATAGGCTTCCTTTGACACCGGGATTGATTACCTTCAGGAAGCGCATGTGGACTGCTCAGACTGATTGAATTCCAGTATTGCTTTCTCAGGATCATCTAATTATACTACAGACTCTATCATGGTCCTTTAAATGGCCACAATCTCTTTTACCAGTAATGAAATAACCACTGCTTTAAATAATGATATTTTCTTAAAAATGGACTTAGCAGCCAGCACGAGAGCATCTTCCTCTTGGACAGCAAAGAGGGCTTCAGGGATGTGTTGTAACATCCCGTGGGCAGTTGGTGTGGATCTGTCCCATCAGCTCTCGGGCTTCAAAGCTGGCTAAATCATGTTTGCAGGAGCCTGCGGCAGTACAACAGCTCCGTGCTGCTCCTTGCCATTGACAACCAGCAGAGAAACAGTTGCTGACAGATGTACAAGAAAAAAGACACTTGGCAGAGGTGGGTACCCATTGCATCAGCAGGTCCATCAGCTTGGGCTTTGGGGACATTCTGGCCACTCAGAATTGGAGGAGACACGAACAAATTTGGTAGTGAGGCCAGATGTGTGGGCAGACACCACTGGCACACAGGGAGCCCGGAGCTCCTTTAGCTGGTCTGTGCTGTTTTACAAACCAAAGCAAACCTCTCTATATTGGCCAACAAAACACCAGCTCACCACTCATCCTCACAACCAGCTACGTGTAGATTCCAGGCTTCTTTCTCAAAGAACCTGGTTTAGGAAGGTTTGCCATTCCCTTTTTCCTCACAGTGTTTGTTTCTGGGGAGGTGACTCTTTGCCCTGTAGCTGTAACACTCATGGAAGAGCTTGAACACCAGCATCCTCCAGTACTCAAGGGCTGCCTTCCCCACACAGCAGCTACCCAGTACCCAGCACTGGCAGCGAGGAACAAGGATTCATGGCTGTTTGCTTATAAACCTTTACAAGCACAACTGTAACTTATGGATGATTTCCCCTTCCCGTCACCAGGGCTAAACCTGGAGGAAAGCTCGGGGTTGCTTACTGTGGAGGTCTGTGGTTTATGTGAGCTACCAAGGACATGTTTCCTGCACAGATGCTGGGGTTTTTTTCTGAAAGTGATGAATTCCAGGGATCACAAAAGCAAGAAAACTGTCAGCACAGAGCTTGTGGCTCAGGGAAAGAAAAGGCAGCTGCTGCAAGGACCTCTCCCTGCGAGGCCCCTGCCATGACCTCCACCTCTGGCAGGGCATCGCTGAGGAAGAATGGTGAGTTAGCTCCCACAAGGAGGTCACTGGGAGAGATGGCAGAGGTGATTGGGGATGAAGAGAGCTCCCAGAGTTGTAAAGGTTTGTGAATGAAGCCTGTGGAAGTGGTTTAGAGGAGATGCTTCACTAAAAAGAGAATTCAAACAGCCAGTAACTACTCCCCACCACAGCTTCCTTGATATCACAGCGATCTGTCACACCCTAATTGAATTCAGTTTTTTCTGATGCTGTGCAAACATGTTTGTGACATTTAGAGCCCAAGGACTGCCCAGCTCTTCTGTGAAGGATCTACGTGTGAATCACTCTTCCTTCCCAAGTGACCTTTTGCCACAGTGGATGAAAATCTGTGCTTTATTTACAAACACCAGCTCATGGAATAAGCTGTTGAGGGCTGTAACCATTGATTGATCTTAGGGCCATCTGGAACATCAAGCCAAAGGCTATTTATGAGGAAGGACTGAAAAATAACGGTGTCTCTTTTCCTTTCTAGCTAATGCAGCAGCGATGGCTCAATCAGTCCTGCATCCGTGAGTGAGGGCTGTGTTTGAGAAGTATGGGTTGCAACGTTTATGGGCTGAAGATTAAATACCAAGTGTAGTCTGGATGACAGCAAGCACAAATCTCCTGATTCCTCAGAGCTACAGTGTCATTTACTTCTGAATAAATATATATAACAGTGCAGACACAGGGGAAGAGGAGGAGGTTAGACCTGGGGTTTGAAGCATCAGGGTTGGATCAATGCTGAAGGCACCGTGTTAGCACGGCCTTCTGGGCTGTCTCACTCCAGCAATTAAAGTCACTGGCACAAGAAGTCAAAATGGCTTTATCAATAGCATCAAAGTGATATAAAACTCCTGCTCATTCCTAACTTTATGATCAGAGAGATCCCTTTATCCCCTCAGCCACAGGGTCTAAATCAAAGATATCCCCTTGAAATGATCTCCCTCAGCCATCCCAGGTTGCAGATCCCACAAATAACACCAGCCAGATCACAGTTCCCCAGTCAGTTTAGATTTTCTTCAGTCCCATTTGAATTAAAAGAGGAGGTTGTTGCTTCCCTTTTAATTTCACTTTTTTGCTTTTCTTCTTTTTCCTGGCAGGTTGAAATGATTGAAAGGAACAATTCATTTCACAGGTAAAGTATTTCACCTATTGGTCCCTAGTGAAGAACTGGGATGCTTGTAATGGATTTCAAACTCATTCAAGCAACTGTTTTCTATTTTTCTTGTAAAAACACAAATAAATATGCAAATCAAAGTGATCCGTGGCTGATTCCCAACAGAAAACATAAAGAAACAGAGGAAACACATTGTGGAGGAACCTTCAGCTTTCAAAAAGGCTGCAAAACAGTGCAAAAGGAGAGGAAAACTAGGCAGAGTTTCCTCCTGCTCCCAACTCCCCTCACAATGCTTTACCTTGACGTTTGCCATTTCCCAGATAACCATTTGCACCAAGACTGGAACATTTCTGTTGACAAGAGAGGATGTGTGCAGCCCACAAGAAAACTCCTGAGGGCCATTCCTTTCTGTGTTAGGCTATTGACCTCACAAGACTAGTTCTGAGTACGAGAGACACTCAGATGTCCCTTGCAAGATACACTAGGCTAAATGCAGCAACCCAAACAAAAAGAGTGTTTTAATAAAAATGCACCGAGACACCAGTTCCATCAGCTTTGCAGCCTTGCAGCTTTGGTTTGCAATCAAGAAAAAGTTCAGTTGAATTATCTGACACACACATTCTTATAATATGGACTACTGGAAGGTCCTGCTACATGGTATTTTCTTTGACACGTGGGCAGATAGCTCAGGTCTGGAGGAGAACAGTGCATTTCTGTGGTTAACTATGGCAGAGAGCTCAGCATCGTAGACCTAGAGGTGGTTCAGAGCCTTTACTTCTGTCAGAAGTTGGTTTTTGTGGTAAATCTGCTTGCTGAAACACAGTGGTAGATGTTAGATCCCCCAAATAGACCTTCCCCAGATACTGTTGGAAAAAGCAGTCTGGTTTGCTTGCAGCTGCAAGTCCCACATCACTTTAGCCCTTGGTAACATCCCCCCTCAAGTCCTTGCATCCTTGGCTCCATATTGTCCTTTAAATGTAGGCTGAGCAACAAAAAGAGCAAATGGACCTGTAATCTCAGAGCGCTGAACAGGAGATGCTCTGCCACACACCATTTTCACAACCCCTTCAAAACCTCTTGGCTATGTCCTTGTCTCGCTTTATGAACTAACATCCTTTGGGTCCTTATGTCTCCATCACTCACTAAACGCCAAAGGGCCTCTCACCTCGTGTGACAACTTCAAGAATTCTTCACTTTTCTAAATCAGTCCCATGAAAAAATTCAAATGACAAACCCAGAACTCTGCACCCATTCAGGTGAAGGTCACTGCTAAGCGTAGGAAAGCAGAGCATTTCCATGGCACAGGGCTTTAAGCATACGCTGAACCTTAAATCATTAAGCCCCATGGAAGAAGGGCTCATCTGCTTGAAATTATAGATGGGCTGCAGGGTTTTGCTGCTTTGGCATCTTGGACTACAAAGCAGATCTGCCAGGCTTCAGATGAACCACAAGGGCAAATGTAATCTGCTTAGAAATGTGCAGCCGACTTGATACAGATTTTCTGGTGCACAGATCAAAGAATGAGCTGCACCCTGGGCTAGCATGTGTCTTTATGTGTGAAATACATGGAGAAGAATGGAATAAATGTAAGAAACAGTGAAAAGAGGTTCAATCTATGCAGGATTCCCTGTGTTTAGTAAAGAGATTCTGGCCTGTTGGCTAGTAGGGAGGGCTGGGGAACGCAGGAATTTTGTGGCTGTCTTGTTGCTTCAGGCAACCCCCTAAACTGTTTTAACTACTGGTATGGGTAGTTTGCTGCAAATGTTTCACCTCCTTGGAGAAAAGGAGTTTTTTAGCCTCCTGGGAGAAATGGTCAAGCAGAAGTGTTTCCAAGCAGGACAGGATGGGATGGCTTTTGTGTTCACAGCATCTGAACAGCATATATGGCACAGGACAGCCCAAAGGGCTTAGGGAATTGGGTGACAAGCTGTGTGGCTCTCTGAATTTGCTGGTGAAATGAAAGTATAAAGAAAAAACCAGTTCAGAATCTCCTGGTGCCTCTGGGGTGTCTCAGCTGTAGGCATGGGACAGGCTGTCCTGCATCTCACACAAGGAATCAGAGAAGGAATGTAACTTCAGATAACATAGTCTGACTAGCAGGATGTTTCCATCAGCTTCGATTCTGGTCCCAGAGGAGACAGGGTCTAACTTTGTGCCTACCTGAAGCACTTGATCTCAGGAATAAAGCAACAGTGTCTGTGGGAGAATGTAAGTATCAAAATAGAAACGCGCTCAGAGCGAGAATGCCAAGATCCAATGTCTCTGCGAGCTGTCATAAAGCAGGATTCCGTATCCTTCCCCAGACAGGACCTTGACAGCGATCAATAAGCAGAAAAAAATGAAGGCAATTGTCGGCAGCAGGATTTAATATCTCTTCAATATGGTACTTTGTTTTATTTCAGTGTCTGGCTGTCATCTGCCAGGCCAAGATCCGGGAGAAGCGAAACAAAATCCAGTTTTTGTTGTCTCCCACACTAGGAACAAATCAAGTTTGAACTGTGAGAGGAGATTGTAAACTCCACACAGTAACTGCTCTGTCCTCTGCTTGCCCCCCACCCCTAAATCCTCAAATTCCTCGAAAAGGTTAAATATAGTTCTGCTTTGACCTGGAAAACAAGATATGCCTGCGGGATTTTTGAGGATTAACTTTTCCAAGGTGCATTATTTAACTCATTACTTCAGTGCTTAGCTGAACTGTCAGATTTGGGCTCTGTTGTGACATTTGTGATAATCTCCAATTAGACACAACAGATTCGGCTGGGAAACCGGACAGGAATCAGGTAGTGCTGAGCAGCAGAGCTAACTGGGCAGACTAAGAAAAACACCCGCTCAAGGGTGCCCCGCCACACCGTGCAGGAGCAGATCTGCTGGGAGGTATGTGATGTGGGCCAGCAGGTGAAATGTAGGTGTCACATTCTTGGCACACTTGCCTCGCAATGAGAGCAGACACCAAGCAAATTCCTCAGCTTTGTACAAAGGCAGGGACGGTCCTAAGGGCAGACACTGGCTGTGCTGGCTTTCTGCTGGCTCTGTGGAAAACAGCAGCCTTTTCCTGCAGAGTCACAGCGATCCCCTTGCATGGGTGAGCCAGGGGTGTTATCAGTACTGGAGGGCAACAAGTGGTGCAGGAGCATCTGCTCATTCACAGCAGAGCAAGACGCAGGAGCCAGCAGCTCTGAACAGGTGACTTATCTTGGCTGTAATGGGGCTGCAACGCAGTGATTATGGATTTGGGGAGAGGTGAGGGGTGTAAAATTAGGGCTGCTTTACAGAGCTTTGTGGGACCTTTGTGTTCTGAGCGTTTAATGGGACAATCCCTGCTTTAATCCTAGAATCTGCTGTGATTTTCAGATTACCACTTGAGACTGTTTATTCTGAGAATTGCAGGACTTCATCCTACAGGGCTGGTTTTTTAACTGTAATTTTGTACTCAGCCTTCACGTAAACTGTGACTGTAGGAATAGGTTACAGACTAATTGCCTTACAGAACTGGGCAACCCCAGCTGTCTTCCCACTCAGCCCTACAGAGTGCTGAAGTCTCTTCTCATGACAAAAATGAGCAACAAAGCAAGAAAGCACATGCTTAACCCAACATCTGGCACTGGAGCTACATGTCTTATTCCTCTGACTAGCTTTAAACCCGAGTCCTCATCTTAGAATAAACATTATTACCTAGTCACCAAAAAGCCCTGCTACTGCAGACACAACTACTAAGCAGTGCCACTAGTCCTCATCAGTGTCAACAGCAGCTTTAGCCAGAATTTAATTCAGCAGGACATGATAGATGCTTTCATGTTTCATTTACAAGCCCTCCCCTCCCTCCACCAGGGAAATGTATGTTTAGTAAATACCTCTGATGACATGAAGCACTTTTTATTGTTTGAGTTAAATGAATGTCACAGACTTAATTAGTTACACATTTCCCTAGGAGGAAATGGGAAGCCATTAAAACTACTGCATTAAAATATCCCTCAATTAACTGCTTCATTACAGACTGCTTCAATTTCGTTCCTCGACCTTTTCCTGCTGAGTGGTTTCAGCAGAGGCATTTGAGGAGCAGCACAGGGTAAATTTCTGCACCAGAGTAGGTCCCACCATCCTGCTATACACATCCACATGGCCCTGAGTTGGGAGCCCTTCCTATCCTATCCCCATATCACCCCTTCCAGCAAGGATGGTTACACAATGCTCCCTCCGTCCTTTCTTGCCTACCAGCCTGACACCTCCATTCAGCATCTCAGGTCCCTAGTTCTATAATTCCTAACTCACCCTGTTCTGCACCATTCCTCTGTCTCCAGGAGGACTTCACTTGTTTTGAAAACCTCGATCCTCTGGACACCTGGTGTGCACACAGCCCTGCAGTTGTCTCTCTCTGGTGTGATGGTGCTTTCCTGTCACAGGTAGCATCCAGTCTTGCAAATTACAGTATCATCTCCAGAACAAGAAGCAGAGAATAAAAGACAGTAAGAAAGGGGATGAGCTGACAGAAAGCTTTCCAATTTCTGCAAGTTCTAAGCCATGTGCTCGGAGGATAACGAGTGTGATGTACTGCTCATTTCAGTTCAGGGCCACGTTGAAATGAGCTGAGCCATTCAGCTAATGAATTAAACAAGGAAGAGTGGGATAAAAATCACTGAAAGGTGCAATTATTTTGACAGATGCTGCAAATAAGGTCCTGTGATTCCTCATGAAAGAGCTATGCTGAGCTAATCATAATGCAGCAATCCCACAAACAGGCTCCTTCTGGGGACTCTGATGTCTTGGAATTTGATCCTTCACTAGGGTCAAATCCTTCACTGGGTCAAGAACAACCTCTGCAGTGTGGCCTAGGGGTGATATGGTGTGACAGGGGCAAGGGCTTGTGTATCCTTTTGAGTCAAAGGTGGTCACTGAAATTCTTTAAGTCTTTGCCATGGGAGAATTGAACTCTTTCTCAAAATAATTATCCAGAATTTCATAGAATCATAGAATCATTAGGGATTGGAAGGGACCTTGAAAGATCTAGTCCAAGCTCCCTGCCACAGCAGGATCACCTAGACCAAGTCACACAGGAACACATCCAGGTGGGTCTGGAACGTCTCCAGAGAAGGAGACTCCACAACCCATATGTGCAGCCTGTTCCAGTGCTCCAGTACCCTCCTGGGGAAGGAGCTCCTTCTGGTATTGATATGGAACCTCCTCTGTTCCAGCTTGCACCCATTGTCCCTCGTCCTATCACCAGATGACCTTGAGAAGACCCTAGCTCCAGATTTGTGACATCTCTAGCTTTTAATCCTTTCTAGAAATCTATTTGCAGAGCACCCTAGCCTGGTAGACAAGGTTACATTCCCTGAAATCCACCTGCTTTAAACTCAAAACCAGTCTTGCTTTGATCAAGTGTAAACTGAATGCTTTTGCAGTGGGGACCTAGAAGTCAGGGCTCAAACTTTCTTGAGAAATTTGCCACTTGAGGATAAATATAGAGGCAAATTATATCTATTTACGCAAGCTTTTTGCAGCTTCACAGCTACTGTTAAATTGCTCGTAACCCCACGCAGCCTCATCACACTTGCTTGAGTGAGGCACTGGGAGCTGCAAACTCACATTTTCTAATTTCAGAAACTTGTTTACTTTCTTATTTGATAGCATCCCAGGTTTCCTGATGCTTCATTTCTTCCATTTCCAGCTACAATTGAGTCTTCCATTTCTTTCACAGCTATCAAATATTGCAAACTGATGTTAGGTACTTTGCTAATACTACTGAGCAGTAACAATCCAAAAAGCATTCTGAAGTCTCTAAAAGCCCCTCAGAAAAATAGAGAACATTCATTTAATTTATTTCAGTGATGTTCTTAGTGTCATCCTCAAATATCAGAGTGTTTTCTCTTCTTTTAAAGGCAATCGAGGATCTGACTACAATCTTGTTAGTCCTTTTGGTACAACTGTGGATGTAACTTGGAAGGATGGGTGTTATTACTGTGCAGAAAATATCAAACAGAACAGCCTTGCTCCAGAATGCACCAATCCTCCACCTTCTGGAACCATGGCACTGCACTGCAGACTGGAACTAGCCTCAGGGCTCAGAAACACTTCAGAATTAGACTGGGAGATGACTTTGCTGAGAGGTTTAAGAGCATCTTAGTAATTTTTTAAAATGAAGGTGTCCAAACCAAAGTAGAGGCATTTTTAAAAATGAACCATAGAATCCTCATGGCTGGAAAAGACCTCCAGGATCACCAAGTCCAGCTTTCATCTCAACATCTCCCTAGCCCTTAGACTTCAAGTGCTCTATCTATTTGCCTTTTAAACACCTCCAGGGATGATGACTGTAACCCCCTCCCTGGGCAGTGCTTTCCAATAATATTCTTAAAGTTAGTCCTAGGCCAGGGTCTTTGCTTCTCACAGTCTCCCTCATCACTCTGCCCAGCCAGCAAAGAGACTCAGCCGGAGAATGAGCACAAGGTGGGAGCAAGTGGTAGGGAACCATAGAAACCTGCAGGCAGAGAACCAAAAAGGGGCAAACTGTAGAGCTGTGGAAGAGACTTAATTATAACTGTTTTTATCTGTGATTAATCCTACAGATAGAACAAGGAAGTATCTAGTCCAAAATTGCTGATGAAAGAGAAAGGGAAAACACAGCTAGAGACATCCTCATTGTGCTGCTGCCGTAAGGACAGTGGAAAACCAGACCCCAGATGTGACACGCACTGCGTGTGCCCTACCAGCCCAACACATCTTGTGAGCTGTCACTATTGGAAAGCTTGGCTTACACCAACGGGCAGTGATTTGGACACACACTTGTTAATCCACACTGCCGTTTTAAAGCAAAGTTTGAGCAGTTTAGGGGATAGAGAAGTAGCAAGAAAATATGTTGCTCCAGAAGTTGAGCGTTTATAGAACCGCTCGCAACAAAGTGCAGAAATAAACAACTTCTTGTAGATACTGCCCTCATGCTGCCTTTTAATTGAACTACATAGATCAAGGAGTGCTATGGGGAAGAGAAAAACAAACCAGTGAGGAATTTAAATGAGTTTTAGGAAGGAATTAGGAAAGTTGCAATCAATCCAGGACAGAGCAGTAAATACTACAGATCCGAGAACAACAATACAATGGATTTTTACAGACACTGCAGCAGCTCTTGCAGAGATTTGTGCAGATCATCCCCATCAAGACAGACCCTACATGCATGACTCCTTTCTCCTGTGTTATGGATGTCATTATGACCCCTCAAAATATCCGTATGTGTGGAGAGCACCTAGACATGCAACACCCGTTCAGAATGCCTGGCTTTCACATGAACCACTAAGACCTCCTGATTTGGGACTGGTAATTCTTCTAGACCCAAAAATACATCCTAAAAGACTCTGGCTGACCCCAGGAATAGATCATTTGGTTATAGGCAGGCACTTCCAAGCATTTCTCTCATGGAAAAAGGAAAACATTATATTATTCACATTACTAGTCTCAAGGTCCACCTCCCTCTCACCCCACCTTGCCTAGCTGATTCATTCAGCGCTGCTTGTCACATCGAGTGCAACGATCTAAACAACAAACAGCTTCTTTACTTGCTCAGTGCCACGGATCTGAGCTTTAACAGGAGATGCCAGATGTTAGCAGATAATTAATTATTAAAATGATAATTTTCAGAAGAGTCTAAAACCCCAAAAAGCAGAATTTTAGTTCCGCTGAAATCAATGGGAGCTTTGCCAGGAGCTCAATGCTGGCACGATTTCATCCAACATTTCCTTCACATTAGACGTAATTAGTGGTCAGTAATGAGACTCTCTTAAAATTCCCCACATCTGGGCAAAGAGGAACATGATTAGAGTGTACAGTTATAATTCACAAATTGGATTGTTAGAATGAGTTTTCCTTTGCTTCCCCCCACCTTCCCCCCCTCTTTGCCAAGAATAACACAATTAAACTCGGCGTCTCCACACATAATTCAGTCTGGAGTGACTAAAGGTGCTGTTGAGGAGACCTTCTGCAGGCAACTGAAATGGAGGCCTGACTTTGAGGTCTCATTTCAGATTTGAGGAAAGACAGATTACTTCACATATGGTGCTTTAGAGGAGATTACAAATGAACCACAAGTATCCAAGAACACGTCTTCAGATGGCAAATAAATCAAGAGGGAATTAGTTCAAAAGTAAACACCTCCTCTCCTCCATCAGGTTAATGAACACCAGCCCTTTTTCTTGCCAACAGCATCCTTGGCTGAAGCAAATGAGGTTGTGTTTGTGGGAAATGAGCACCCCTCAGAGAAACTTAGATGTGAGCACACCAGAAATGCTTCTCTGGCCTTAAAACAGGACCCACAGAAGCCAAGGTGGTAACACACACTCTGCAATGCCATGACAGACCACTGGTCACTCAGTCCAAGTCACGGACAGGACCCAATAGTGAGGTTAGCTGAGCCTTCATTTGTCACAACACTGAATTCCCATTGGATGTACCGAGTGTGACAGACCCCTCCTCAGAGGACCTCCAGGTATTAGAAACTGAAGGGAGGACACTAATTGCAGTTAAAATGTACAAATACATACCCAGAAGTAGGTGTTGCATCTGAGTTAACAGCAGCGGTTGTTCAAACAAAGGGCCTTCTGATGGGAATCTACCTCATGGCTTCACAGATCCATGGAGGGATGCACATACACTGGGGAAATAATAAGGACTGTTAGAGTGAGGTGGCATGGCTGGTATGAAAGATGCCCATCGGATGAGCCCAACAAGAAGGTAGCACACATACAAAGAAGAGGGAAAAAGGGGGTAAGAAGCAGTAAGTTCACACATTTAGAACATAATCTTGTATTTTCTTCCCAAGAAATATGAAACAAACCAAGTTAGTTTATATTTGAGGATTCCATAAGAAACTGTTTCTTTCGTTTCCTAAGCAAGAATGTTCCTGGTCACGTCAAACTCCTCTAATATTGCAGGTCAGAAAAGAACAAAGGCTGGAAGCTGAGCTCAACATAAACCACTGGGACATAAACCCAGAGTCAGACACTAGTGGTAGTAATGACTGGAAATTATTATTTCATTTCCATTTGGACTTTATTTCCATTTGCTTTCCTGAGTAAGTGCTCCCTGGTTTTCATTAACATTTGGAAGAATCACGCTGACTCCAAACTGATTAGAAGGGGAAGCCAGTAAATGCAACATGGATTATGGGATCACTGTCTGGATTAAGCTGACGAGGGAAAGGCTACAACCTTCACTTTCACAAAGTACAATGGTTTCCATTGGCAAATGCAAACGAGCGAGCAGCGTCGTTACAGCTATCTTACTTCATCCAGGAGTGTTTTTCCTCTCACTCCCAGAGGATTACTACTTTCTCTTAGAATAACAAGCAATAAAAATGAAAAGGCTGTGAAAGTCAGTGATCTGGATGGGTTTCCCCCTGATCGGTTTGAACAGAGCTAACGTTCACGATCCTGGTAACAAGCAACAGAAAGAACAGAGCATGGCCTGAAGTTTGCAGCAGTCCTGGGAAGGACAGACACTCCTAGACTTGCACATTCACAGGATCCAGAACAATGACCACATAGGTAGTGTTCCTCTGAAAATTTTAAGACTGTTCCTGCCCTTTAAACATCCTTTACTGTACCTATGGTGGGAGGCTAGAGGGAGGGTGGAGGAGTGGGGTGACAAGGTGGTATGTGTTTCATTCTACACCCTGAAACATTGAGTTTCTAACCTGCTTTTGCTCAGTTAAAACCAACATGAGCAATGGCATTCAGTTTAACCGTAAGATCAAATGTCACAAATAGCCTGGTGTCTTAACTCTGCCTGGAAGGTATCAAATTTTCATCCTCATCAAAGGATAACTCTGCATTTCTACCAATAACATTGCATTTAAGACACTATCTGAGATGCTGTCAGTGATGCTAAAGAGAGTTCCGTGGCTGAGCAGGCTATTTAACACAACCAAGAGCCCGTCCAATGTACATGAGTCTGCTATTGGAATCTGCTGAAATATCACTAAAACCAAAGAACGGGGTTTGACTCTTCCTTCTTCTGTTTAGGAATACTTATCAAGAGTAAGTTTAGTCCTGGAGAGAGAAACCTAGCCCTGTAGAGAGGGTCCTGGGGGTCTTGGTGGATAGCAAGCTCAGCGTGAGCGACCAGAGTGACGCTGCGGCAAAGAGGGCCAACAGGGTGCTGGGCTGTGTTAACAAGGGCATCACCATCAGAGATAAAGATGTTGCTACTCTACTCAGTGCTGGTCAGACCACACCTTGAGTACTGCATTCAGCTGTGATCCTTGCTAGACAAAAAAGATGCAGACTGGAGAGGGTCTAGAGAAGGGAGGGTGACCAGGATGATCGGGGGACTGGAAGACCTCTCATATGATCAAAGGCTGAGAGAAGTGCCTGTGTTCAGTCTTGAGAAGACTTAGGGAGGACCTTCTTGTGTTCCAGTCCATCAAGGGTGGCTACCAGGAGGATAGAGACTCCCTTTTCACAAGGAGTCCTGTAGAAAAGACAAGGGGGACTGGTTACAAGTTGCTCCAGGAGAGATTCTGACTGGATTTGAGAGGAAAGTTTTTCACTATGATTGCTGTTAAACAGTGAAATGACCTTCCAAGGGAAGTAGGGGATCGCTCAACTTTAGACAAGTCTATGGCTCAGCTTGATAGGGTTCTGGGCCAGCTCATTTTAACTGCATGCTGTTTAGGAGGTTGGATGAGATGATCCCTGAGGTGCCTTCCAATCCACAAACCTGTGAACCTGTGAAAAGATTCATCTCACTTCTCTAAAATGCTTCTGGAAATATGCAACCTTTGGAAAACAAGGTGATGCTTTATGCTCTGAGGCTGATGAGCAGTGAAGCAAACGCTATTTGAATATTCATGTTATCACAAGAAAGGGGCACCCTGGTACACCATCTTCCTTGAATTCTGGACTGTAATGGTAAAACTGGGGAATTGATTCTCGGATACAGCACAAATCACATCAAACAGTCCAGGACAAATAGAAACATACTTCTGAGAGAGCTCCCTGTATGTACATGTAAAGTTTCTCCCTGTGTAACACCGATACATATTCATAAACCTGAATCCATTCACTCGGGGAATGTTGAATATATAGCTCATATGCATTACAGCCTTCCTTTTTGCAGACCCTGGGGCACCCCGAGGAGCTGTATGTATAATTTTACTGATTCGATAACATTATATTATAGAATTATACTCTGTCGCTGTCTGGCCAGACTGCATGATCCAGAGAGAGCGAATCCCTGCAGAGCCTATTTCTGTTCCAGGCAGAGGAACAGAGCTCTTAAAAATTAAGTGCTGTCTGTGTACCAGCCTTTTCTCAGGATCCAGGAATGAGAACAAAGATGTTTCCCTCCAGCAGCAGGGCAAGGAGTCTGAAACTTGAATTTCTTCTCTTTTTCACAGGACTTTTCACTGCAGTGGAAGAGCACGCCTCTCCTTCCAATTCTTTTTGACTCCTTGGAGAGCAATCACCTCTCCTAATGGAAGTGATGCCAAGACTCCTGGGAGCACAAGCATGGCCCCAAAGAATGTAAAACCCTCTCTCTCTTTTGCTCTTAATCAGCACTAAATCCCCTTACATTATGCTGAATTAGATAACAGGGAGGGCATTAATATTTCTGCAGATAAGAAATAAGCTGCCTTCAGGTAAACAGCCCTTACTACTTATACCCATAATAGCAATGATTGTGGGCTAGAAGATGCTACTTTCCTTGGCCTTTTTTCTTTATTTTCTTCCTTTTTTAAGCCATTTACATACTTGAAATAAACTTGTGAAGCTGGGACAGAAGTTATTAGAGTAATGGGAAAAGCCTGATGGAACAAAGCTGATCCAGAACATGGATTGAGGAATATTATATAACTATAAAATGTTTCCCAAAAGCAAGTGAATGGTGCCCTGAATCTGCGGAGATGACATCACCACCTCCTAAGAACTTAATTCCCACAGATCCATTGTATCTTGTTATTATTTACAGGGAAAGCACTGAGTGAGATTGTCTCCAAACTGTGCTATGTGCTGCCATTAGGCTTAGGAAGTGCTGCTGCCTGTAATGCCTTCAATAACTGGGTTTGCAGGCTTCTCCATTGAGAAGCCATTGCATGAGGGAACTGACTGTTGGCTGAGTTTGAGCAATCAGGAGAGAGTATCTGGGTGAAAAGGATGCTGGAAAATATCCTTAGGTGTTTGATCCCAGCCATAGATGGGAATATTAAAATCCCAGTTGGAAAAGTATGTTTTACACTCACTCAAAGCTGAAAGGTTAGTCTGAACTGTAAGTAGGCATTACACAACGCCTGGTGAAACAGAGTTCTTGTAGCAGGAACCAGTGGTGAAACCATTGGCAAAGAAAGTGCCTGAATCAGCATTTCTGAGGTAGAGGTCTGACTGTCCAGCAGCTAAAAGAATCGGCTAGTTAAACCTCCAATGATTCAACAGAACATTCATCAGTAAACACAAACAATGGGAGTTTCATGAGAAATCCTTGTTGCTATTGAAATTAGAAAGACCTGGGCAAATTACCTATAACAATTTCTTTGATGGATGAAACTCTTCCTCCTTGGCAGAGGCAACATTGCCATTTTTATGAATGTGCTTACAATCTTAAATTGTTCGTTCTAGCATTGTCTTAGCAAATGAAGGGAAACGGATCGTTAGGACATAAATACCTGTGGTTATTCAATCTGAAGTGCATAATTTCCTGATCCTGCACAACAAATATTGTCAGGGAAGAACAGATTTCTAAATGTTTTCTTGCAAAACAGAATATGAGCATAAAGGAAAGAGAATAACAAGCAAACCAAGGGTTTCCCAGTCAGATTTCTACTAGCCATTACACTGGGTAGTCCTGCTGAACACATTTCATTTCAAATTATGAACTGTACCCACTACTGTTGGTCTATCTCGTGCATCCAGATTGTCCTTTCTCCCAGTTACCCTCATGGACAAAGATATCAACCTGCAGACTCCCTGTTTTCCTGCAATTTCAGGAAACTTGATATAAATCCAGCTGCAAAGACTTCACAGCATCAGGCAGGGAGATCATGTTAATAATTTACATCTACAGTGTTTAAGCCGCATAAATCTCTGCAGGACTGATTATGGGCTCAGCTTTGGGTTCAGACGTGGCTGTGCCACGGAGTACAAAGTCAGACAGAGAGAGAAGGTGTCTCCCCTCTCCTCCCAAACACTGCCCTCTCCCCTCCTCCCTGCATATATAACCGATTTCTGTCTGAACCCTGGAGAAGCTTTTTCTGTAGTCAAGTGAAGAAATAGCCTGACAGACTGCTCCCTGTATCTAATCCTGCAAATCAGGACCAATAATCGTCTTAACTCTTCAGCAGATCTATTTTTAATGAGTGCCACCCACTATCTGACTTTTGGTTCCCAATTCCAGATGTGAAGCTGTTGGCTAATACTGGACTTGCAGTGGGACTGTATAATCCATTGGGATTATCCAGCGAGATGCTTCCCTCTACTTGCATAACCAAGGGGACCTTTCTTTCTTACCATCAGAATTGAGTGGTTTCTAAATTCAGACCGGAAAAAGCTCTCGTCTAAACTCACCCACTGTACACTGATGTTTATCCATTTATAAACACAATACATTGAACTCGGATAACTAGTCGCTAATTGTAGGGCTTCTAGCTTGTCAGTAATTGTTGCAATTAAATCTCACATAATAAATATATTTAACTCTCCACCAGATTCCAATTTGCCCTGGAAGAAAAAGCAGCTTTTAGTCATAGCCCAAACCCTATAAAACTCTTTGGGCTATGATTCATAGTACAGTTGCGTTGGATGACAACTGCATTTTGAAAGAGCCACGCATAGACATTAGTGCTGTCTGCCAGAATATCAATGTTCTTTGAAACATAAACTCACACTGCCTTCCCTCGACTGAAGGCAGAAATCTGTCAATGTTTTTAACGTTCTGTGTGAAATAACTCCGTTGTGACAAGAACAGAGTGGGCAGATATTTCCTGTATCCTGAAGAGCTGTAAGGTTTTGGAAATGTTTCATGTTGGGCATCAGGATGATCTAGCGACACCTTGAAACTCTTCAAGGAACAGAAATGACATTTCTTGTCATCGGTTCTGTGTAGCCTGAAAGTTCCATTCCAGTAATCTGAAAACATTTTGTTCCCATTTGAAGGATTTACATTTTGTGAGGTGGAGATATTTCCTAAAGAATCAAAATGAAAAAGGGATTTCAAACAAAACCATTAATGAAATCATATGTCTGGGTTTTGCTTTGCTAACTGAAGACAGAAAGCACTGCTGTGATTCCTTGACTACACCTTCACATTCCTTTCTGTTCTGTCCTACCAAGTGTTACTGCAGCGACATGTACGTTGCTGATAGCAGCCACAGAGAAGAGTCTGCAGAGGTCTGACACACGCTCTGCCCATCCAGAGCTGCGAAAGGTTGGTACCTCCCTTGGTGGGTTCACTCAGCCAGAGGATGCAGACAAGCTGATTGCAAAGTTGTGTTTCCTAGGAAACCAGAAAATCCTGGAAATGTAATATTGCTTGATGAAGATAGCTCATTCAGTGATTTCACTGCTTCCTTTAATGTGGTCTCTCGAACTTTTTTAATTCTGTATGTAGAAAAATCTCCTCATTTTACTTTTTCCACATTTTAAAAACTACTTCACAAACAGTTCCTAGGACTAGGGTGAATCACAGAATCATTGAGTCTGGAAAAGACTTCATCAAGTCCAACAAAGGTTGCAGGCAGGACTACAGACTGACCTGTGATCTCTTGACCTTCTACACCAGTGCTTCAACCTTTCTTTAGATGATTAAGTGTTTCTAATTTATTTCAAATTCTATATTTCCATTTAGTTCAGCCTTGGTCACAATCATGTTTCAATGGCTTTAAAACCCATGGCATGACTGTGTCAGCTACCAGAAATAAGTCCCACAGCTAAATGGCTAAATGCAATGAGATTGCTCCATCACTAAGTCTCTTTAACATAGTTTTTTAAGCATTTTTCACAACATTTGGTTGACTTTGAAAGGAACCTTTCCCCATGTTTGTGTTTAATGTTGTTTGAACAAAGGCTGGAGCAAACAATTGTAAGATGCAGCATGAGATTATGGGTTTGCAGTCATTGCCTGTTTAGCTAGTCTGGCTTGGGAAGGGCCGGAAGCAGACACCACTACTCTTGTTGTTGAGGCTCTGGCAGAATGAGATATCGTATACAATACCCTTTGTTACTTTAGGACAATCCCTAATGGATTGAATCATTACATCGTTATAATCTGATTTCAAATGAGAAATAGCCATAAACATCTGCTGCTTGCCCATCTAGTTTGGCTTTACTAAACTCCTGGGTGTGTTGCAATGAAGAAGCCGCCATCTGTTGCTGAGGTCTTGCCCTTTCCATCTTCTGTGCCTCTACCAATAACCTTCAAGAACAATAAAATCCATAGAATGACTCAAAGGTAGAGGAGGACTGAGAGCACAGCTCAGCAGAAGATGTCACGTTGTATGGCATGTCAAAACATCCATGCAGTCACTCTCAGCTACCCACCTCCTCCTACATGAATACATGAGTGTGCTTGGAGAAGCTCTGGCTGTGGAGTCATCCCACAAACATCTGTGCTATTTGCTACGCTTCCTCCTCCAAAGGATCCTGGTGAAATGGGTCATATTTGGAGGAAGCTAATTGACTTCTTCCATGGGGGATGAGAGACGATTGACTCTGTAACATGAACCAGGAATAAAAGCAATCCCAGTTGCTGTACATACTGGTACATTCATGCCATCTTCTTGCTTACTTTTCTACTGTGAAAGAAAATAATCTGCATGAGGTCCATCAGTAGATTTTTCTGGCTGCTTCCAGCTGTGTGGTTGCATGATGTTTCCTGACCTTCTCAGCCAGGCTCCAACTCCAGTGAAACTCATTTTTGAGAGCATCAAGTAGCAATCTAGACCACTTCTTGGTTATGGAAGACCCTTTGTCCTGACTAGCAGCTGATTTTTAAAACATTTTAGTTCAGCCTCAAACATTCATTCTGGTTCCCAGGGTTTTCTTTGCCAGCAACTGTTGGCAATGATAGACCTCAGAAAGTCATCAGGGGCATTAGGTTGTAAAAACAACCCAGAAACTCCTCAGCAATTGAATCTAAACTCTGAATTACAACTAAAACACACACAATAAAGACACAGAGAAAGGAATTAGCCACCTGCCTTCGCTCTTTGGATTCTTGTGTGTTGGATTCACCCAAAACCTTTCACTCTTGTGGACCTAAGGGCCTTAGGGTTTCAGCAGACAGTGCTCGCATAGTTGTTTCGGTCTTAAAATCTCTTTGCTGAGTAAATCTATGTAATCCAGTGACAGACTGGATTCTTAGTGTGTAGAAAGAAGTAATCAAGTACAGCACAGCCAGCCATGTGACTTCACTTCTAGAGAAACCAGTTGGTTTCTTAAATGACACACAACATGCCAACAGATAGCCACAGTGTAGGGAACTGTGGCACAGAAAGCCGTGATCCCTGTTCTAACATTGTACTTGGCCGGTTCAGCTTGGGTCTAATCTTTTGTCTTTGAAGTCAGAGGGGAAAAAAGGAACTATAAAGCTGGCATGAGTCTGGCTGAGAGATTCTGGTGGCCACAGAGACTTGCTTCATCTCTACTTCATCTCTCACTGCCTACTTCTATAGTACTGAAGTAGCATCAGTGGTACTAGGAAGATGTTTTTCTCTTCTAGTTTTCAGAAGCTTTCTTGTTAAGATTAGGTGTCTTTAGGTATGTTAGAGCTCTCTGGCCTGTGGCACGAGCTAACACATCCACAGCACAGGCAAGGCCAGCAGTTCCATGCTGGGAAAGGTTGCTATGGGGTTTTGATACCAAACACTGTCTCCCCATTGAGGAAGTCACGGGGACAGGACTTTGCTTCCTGCTCTGTATTTGCTCTTAATTACAGTGAAATCCAGCCCATGATGTTTATGAGCTTCAAAAGTCACCTTGCAGTAATCCTCCCCATGTTAGCACAGGCTCCCTGAGCCCTGGGGAAGACACCTATCTTGTGTAGATGATGAAATACAGGAATGGTAACAGTGCAATTCAACCTCCTTCTCTACAGAATCCAAGGGCCACCCCCAGAGAAGCTGCTTCTCTTCCCAATCACACACACAAGAAGAAAATTGAGGCTGATCTTAGCAAATCAATCCATAACAAGCAACCCAGGCCAACTTCACAATAAAACAGGAAGGTTTAGACTAAGTTCTTCATCCCAAGTGGTTTTTCAGGTATAAGGCTACTACATTTGCCCATGATACTTAGAAACAAGAAAAAGACACCCAGCCATAAACAATTCAGCCACTAGAGTCAACAGACCAGACTTACCTAGGTCTCTTCCAGATAAGCAGGTGAAATAACAAACAAATACTTGTGCTGTTCACATTCCCAAACAAACTACCGTTTGTCACCTTATCCACCCCTGCCTTAGAGCCAGAGCTCCAAGGGATAGAAGCACATCCATCACTGTAAAGCTTCTAGCATATCTGGATGGAAGGAAAGGAGGAAGAGAAAGAAAAAACCTATCAAAAGGGCAGGGCCATGTTGACACAGCTGTGAGCCTTAATATCTTGTGACAAATCATGGGCTCCAGCTGTCCTCCAGGGTAGTCAGTACCTCTAGAGCAGATCGTTGGCACCTGGCAGACACTGCTCCCTAACAAACCAAATTGGAAATGTTTAATCCTGGCCACCTCTGCTACCTTCCTCCCCACATCCTGACAGCTTTTTGGGTTTTATTTTGTAACGTTGCCTTGTCCAGTGTGGATGGCTGGAGGCTTTTGCAGCCTCAGGTAAACATTAGCAGATTTCTCCTTCGTTTCTATCCAAACTCATTTTTGTCGTGTTTTGTGATTGCTCTATTTAGCATAATGTCACAGCGCAACCTTTTCAGCTAAGAAATAACAAATCTTTAAGAGATTTGTTTTTCATTCCCTGATCAGCAGTACCTTGCTCAGTGCCTTGTGAAAAAGATATTGCTGGAAGTTTATTGCATCCTTCAGACGCTTCTAATGCTCTTTCCCCACCCCCCTTTTTCTGTAACCCATGTGATTTTTCTTCCTCCTGTTCTCCTCATTTTACTGTTTCCTGTATTTTCTGTCTTCTTTATCTTTTGCCTTTGTCTTGAGCTGCAGGTGCCCTGCAGTACCCCCAGCCCTTCCAGCTGCTTTTGTTTTTTAAATCCCTGCAGCTGCAGCCAGGAAAAAAGCAGGAGGGATAAGAGTCCTGCTGTCGTATTCTGGGAACAAGAGAGAAGCCAGGAGCCAGAGGTAGGCAATCCAACCGAGGACTGTAAGGAACAACAGCCCTGAGAAATAAACATACTGTGAACATAATTTGAAAGCATAACTAAAAGTTATAACCAGAGGAACTGAAGGGATGAGGGTGAAAACTTCAATTTAATTTCAGAGCCTCCTAGACTCCTTATTCCCTTCAAGGTCCTTTCACATTAAATGAAAGATGTGTCCTTGATAGTCCCACTGACTGTTCAGGACTAGCTTGCACACCTCCTGAAGGACACATCAGGCCCTGCTTCCTCAGGGAAGAAATTACATAGTCCAAACCGACACACCAGATGGACACACAGATCTCCAAAGATGTTAACTCCAACACCCGTCCTCTCGTTTGTTTGAAGCGACCACAGTAATGAAAATAAATGCCTGGGGCCTGACAGAAAGCAGGCGTTTGATTACGTTAACAGCTACGTTTCCAGCCAAAAGTGGTAACAAATTAAATAGCCATCTGAGATGTTAAATAATAAACTGGCACAAATTCTGGCATGAACGGCCATCTGTGACTCGCTGGCTGAGGGTTTCATCTTCCAAGGCACCGAGCGCCTTAGCCTGGACCCAGCAAGGCACGGGAGTGAGTGGTTGGTTTTAAGCACATGTAGTAGCTGTGAAGCCCAAGAAACAATTCCCAAAATGAACACGGAGCCCTGATTTAACTACTTTGCTACAATAAAAGCAGAAAATTCAACTGATTGCTTAATATATGTGTGAATGAGCTCCTTCTTAAGTAAAGCAAGTAAGGAGTCACATCAGATCTGCACTATTGGGAATGACAAGACAGGCTGCATTACTTTAAAGCAGTTAATATTTAAACCTGAAGCAATAAAATTATGGTAATTCAGAGAAAAGAGTGGACATGAATTTCTAATGTGATAATTTTAGCAGCCCCCATAAGCCATATGTCTCAGAAAGGGTGATTTCATGTTTCTGAGGCCCACAAGCTGCCCATGTAAATATTTACTCTGCACAGCAATGGTGTTGAAGAAATGTAAATTCTGAAACGTAAAATCCCACTTCTTGAAGTCTCATAGGTTACTGCCAAGGAGTTCAAGATCTCTCCACAGCAGGTAGCTTCATGTGGAAATGCGAGAGTCATTGTTGCTAAACAAAGGAAAAAGGCAGAAATCATCAGTTCTGGAGGTGCAAACTGCCCACCCAGCCTGCAGGTAGCATTTTCATTGCAGCATCCTTGTACAGAAACAGGCTTTAAGGTTTCACCAATATCCACAATTAAGATCATGTAGCAAATATATTAAACTTTATTTTCCACTCTTCGGTCTTCAAGTGTAATGTCCAGAAAGTTAGTGGTTCTGAGAGTTTTAGCCCATATTAAATCAATCAATCAATCAATCAATCAATCAATCAATCAATCAGACCTCATGGTTGCAGTGCAAAGATTCAAAATATAGTCTAAATACAGCCTTCAGAACAAAAGAAGAGTTACAGAATCATTATGGATTGGAAAGGACCTCAAAAGATCATCCAGTCCAATCCCCCTGTCACAGCAGGATCACCTAGACCAAGTCACACAGGAACACATCCACAAGGGTTTTCAACATCTCCAGAGACAAAGACTCCAGAACCCCCCTGGGCAGCCTGTTCCAATGCTCCATTACCCTCACCACGAAGAAGTTCCTTCTGATATTGATATGGAACCTCCTCCTCTCTTCCAGCTTGCACCCAGTGGCCCTGTTAACCCATTATTATAAGTATGATGATATCTTCTTTTTTTTATAAAGCACTAACAGCTTAGGAAGCTGAATTTAATGGCAAATTTTTGCAACCTGCTTCATCCAGCTGAAATCCTGGTGGCTCATTTCACTTGCTGACCCACATTTAAGGATGTGAACAAGTATATTCCTAACCCAGAGTTGCTGGCAGAAAATATCCAGCAAGACTGAATGTGAAGATAATTGGTCTCCAAAGTTCTCCAACAAAATTCCCTGCTTTACTTGCCTGAAAACTGAAACAAATCCTGTATAGAAAAAAACAGTTTTGAATGATTTTTATCATTGCTTCAAGCACTGAAAAGGGAGTTGCAGTAGTTTCCAAGAGTTTCAATATGGAAAATATGTTCTTGTTTTTTGTATTGGCAGTGTGTTCATTCCCCATTTAAAATTGAGTTCTGTCTGGCATGAACATGCTGTGAGAGTGCAAACACAATACTGCACGCACATGCTGGGGGATAACAGTTTTATCCGGTCAGTGCCCATGGCAGATGCTTCATTCCCCAGGAAACTGTGACACTAAGTGAATGGGACAAAGGACCATGCTGATTGCTCTCTGCCTCAGTGTCCATGTGTGCTCCTGCAGCACATTGGGTCTACTGAAGCTGTAATTAATGAAGAGTAATTAGTCAACCTGCTGCTCTACCCAATTCCGCAATCCCAGCTTTGCATTAAACAGCACCTCGCTCTGAAGGTCCTCTCTCTGCTGAGTTACCAAATGAAGCAGTGACCCAGTGACTGTTGAAGGATGTGTTTCATACAAAGTTCACACTAGCTGCCTGCTCCTTTTCTCCTCATCAAAGATTTGACTCTGGTCTCTGTGGACAGAGATCTCCATATTTGCAAATGCCCATTTGTGTTCCAGCCAAGGGACAGCTGCTCCCAGTGGAGCCAGGCAGAGGAGGGCTGGCTGCTGAATGATCATAGAATCATAGAATCATCAGGCATTCGAAGGGACCTCAAAAGATCATGTAGTCCAATCTCCCTGCCACTGCAGGACACCTCGATCAGGTCCAGGTTGGTTTAAAACATCTCCAGAAAAGGAGACTCCACAAAGCCCCCAGGTAGTCCCATCATGCAGCACATGAAATCTTCCTGTGATAGCTCAGGCCAAAAGACCCTCGGCTTACTGATAAATCCACATGAAAAACTGAGCTGTCAGGCATCAGGGCATCTTTGGGGCTCCTCTGAATCAGTGAATAGTGAAATGCCAAAATATATTCCTAGTATCTGCATTATAAAGGCTTTGACAACTTGAGCCATTTGACTATAATAAAGCCACTCAGTTTGATTTTACTGTCTGCACTTGATTGTCTTCTGCTACTTCATCATGGTGTCATTAAGAAAACAAACTGGTCAGACCTACAAACGTGATGGCACGCTTTAATTCCCCTAAAATTAAACACAATTTTAATTTCTTTGAAAAGCTGAGAAGATGCCTTTGAGGCAGAGAATGGGACAAAATTTGTCTGTTACAAAACAATACCGCAATGACTGTGCTGCGTGTTTAGCTGATCACCGGGCAGATAGATGATACCAGGAAATGCTGGTCCTGCAGTTTCTCACCATCCCATGGGAAGGGCATTCAGCACAATCCCTCATTTTTCCTATGCTCTTGCATTTTTTTTTTAATAGATGGCCACCAGTTCCAGATGTCTTAAAATGAGAGCATTGAGTACTCACTCCCAAGTAGTAGCAATGTGCAAGCAGAACAGATGGCCAGTCCTACAGCCTTGGACGTACATTCTCCTGACGTGTGAGATGGAAATTGCAGCGCAGGAAAAGTGAGGTGCTGGGCTTTTTATTAGCTTTATCGGGTGACTGACATTTTGCTGGAAGACACTTAAGCTACTTCTGGTTGCCATGTGTGCGGCTGCTCATACCTAAAATGGAGATGAAATTGTGGAAAGATGTGAAAACTGTCATGATGCAGCAGACAACAGAAGGATGAAAGTCACCGTTCTAGACAGATTATGAGAGTACAACATATTTTTCATCCAATACTGATGGACATTTCTATTAGCACTGGCAATGAGCGGACACACTCTTCTCGATGACAAAAGAACCACTCGGCTCTGAGTGAAGTAGTATTATCCAAGTAGCAATAAATGATGGGAAATATATGAAGAGATATTATGGGCTTCCTGCATCTACACACCTAGATAAAAAGATGTAGATAGGTGTGAATACAAAGAAACAACGTATAGAGAGGCAATCAGCTGTCAGGGTTTTAGTACCAAGGTGCCTTTCATTAAATATAGGTCAACAGCCAAATTTTCTCCTAACTTTCACATTACTGATATTAACAGGACAGAAAAATGAATTCAGCCTTGCCTGAGCTTTGTGATTTAACATCTCTGATCGGTAGCAGGTTTTTCACAAAATGTTTCAACACCTCTGCAGAAAGGAAACCAAAAAGTGTGGCTGCACTGGTTTATTCCGTGATTAAGCAGAAATGCCTCTATTTTCAACCCAGTTCTATTACAGGAATAACCTATTCTCTGATGTATTACACATTTGGACCATTCTCATATCCTTAATCTATCAATAAGTAGATAAAATGCTGCCATTTTAGTTATATCTTTCTGTCCATAGAGCTGGGCTCAGCTGGCACCTTGCAGAGACACTGAGCTTTATGGATAGAAGCACCATCTCACGAGGTGGTTCAGTTCTGCATGGCAGGACTGTGCTGCTGATGCTCCTTATTGCTTTTACTTACTGCTTCAGCTCACTGTACTGTTTGCTACCTTAGGGAAAGGATGTCATACCTTATGAACTGGTCAGGCCATGCACTGCTGGGGGCTGTGCAATGTTTATATGTGGAAAGAATTACTTTTTTGCTGCAATTAATGAAGGTGTGATCACAGAATCACAGAATTATTGAGGCTGGAAAAGACCTCTGAGATCATCAAGCCCAGCCTATGACCTAAAATCACCACATCACCTAGACCATGGCACTAAGTGCTACGTCCAGTCTAAATGTTTTCAAGGATGGGGACTTTACTCCCATCCTGGGCAGTCCATTCCAATGTCTGATCACCCTTTCCATGAGGAAGGGCTTCCTAACATCCAATCTAACCCTCTCTTGGCACAGCTTCAGGCTCTGACCTGTTGTCCTATCACTAGTTGCCTGGGAGAAGAAACTCAACCTCCGCCTATATACAACTTCCCTTCAGGTAGTTGTAGACAGTGCTGAGGTGCCCCCTGAGTCTCCTCTTCTCCAGACTAAACAATCCCAGCTTCCTCAGCCTCTCTTCATAAGACTTTCCCTCCAGTCCCTTCCCCAGCCTTGTTGCTCTCCTCTGGACCCGTTCTGGTACCTCAATCTCTTTCTTGAGGCGAGGGGCCCAGACTTCCCCTAGTACTCAAGGGGAGAACTCACCAGTGCCTAGCTGAGAGGAATAATTATGTCCCTAGTCCTGCTGGCCACACTATTGCCGATCCAAGCCAGGATGACATTGGCCTTTGGTGCCACCTGGGCACACTGCTGGTTCATACTTAGCCAGTTGGCAACCAGTACTGACAGGTCCCTCTCTGCCAGGCCACTGTCCAGCCACTTGTCCCCCAGCTGCAGGAGGTTATTGTGGCCAAAACGTAGGACCCTCCACTTGGCCCTGTTAAAGGACATGCTGTCAGCCTCTGCCCATTGACCCTGTGGGTCCAGATCTCACAGATATTTATCTCATTCCTCACAAGGGTTACACTGATAACAAGAAGTACTGCAGCAGGGTGACGTGGTAATGGTAACTCCATATTAATCTTACGTCAACCCTGCACGTGCTTAAAAGTCGTGTAGATCTGGAGCTCAGGGACAGGTTTAGGGATAGCCTTGGGACAGCTGCGTTAATGGCTGGATCTGACGATCTTAAAAGTCTTTTCCAACATAAGCAATTCTATGATTTTATGAATTTCCTTTAATAGTTTAACAGGAGTAAAATGTGTGTTAATTCACCCTGGGCAGAGTGACATCTACACAAGTTATTGCATGAAATGTTGGTTTCTAATGTGTGAAGTCTTCTGCTGGTTTTAACTCATATTCCCTCTGCAAATTGTACACTTCCAATGAAAAGCTTTAGAAGTTAAGTTCCTCAGCTCTAATTCCAGAAAGGATGACTCTAAATCTTGCTCCAGTGCTCACATTAAAGTTGTGTTGGCTTTAATGATAGGAAATGAATGAAAGATGCTTTATGTTGTCTCTCGTACACCACACTTGGCAACAATACGCAGATTAATGTCTTCAAGGCTGGGCAAGTGAGAACTAAGAGCACCCCTGAGAGTGCTTCCAGATGCAGGCACAACATACATTCTCAAGTGGACTGGGGCAGTTCATCCTATACAGTTTATTTACAATCCAGGCAGTTTCCTGCCAGCTATACTGTGTTCAGAAATTATTACATCCATTCCTAACTGCAGTGAGACATTATGCAAGTCAAGCCCTGCTTTGCAGACTCAGCGTATTACCAGGTTGCCTGAGCTCTTGCAAATATCCTCAAGGTTTGATCCTTACCTATGATGGCAGCAAATGTTCCACTGTTTCTGAAAATGCAGGATAAAGCTCCCCTTTGGTGGTTGCGGGTCCCCAGTTGAACCGCTATGCAAGGTGCTGCCCAACACCACCAGTTCCCATCTTTACAATCTCAACTATTTTGGTACCTGTAGCCCAGGGGTGTAACAAATATTATAGCCTGTCTCTTGAGATCAGAGGAGAGCAATAAAGCTGACATGAGAGCTGGAAAACAGCCCTGCCATGGAAAAAGGGAACTTGGAATGTTCAGTCCAGACATTTATAACAGCTTTAAGCGACACTAGATGATTTTGCTGACTGGACTGCTCTTCTCTTTGCAGTCCTCCATATCCAGTGGCAATGGGCACAAAAGAGGAGCCTTGAACTGCTAAAGGAAGTTTGAAAACTAGAAAAAAAAACTAACCAAATGCCTTTCTGCTGTTAGGGGGTTCAGCAATAGAGCACAGGAATGGATCAACACAGGACATTCTCAGTTTGCCTTTAGGGCAAGAGAGGGGCAGCCAGGGGTAAGTATCTGTTAGAAGTGGGACACAGTATTAAGCCTGCTTTGGGATCAGGTTTATGTGGCCTCTAGAAACTCTTTCCCTCTCTGTTTGCTATTACTGCATGCAAAGTGTACACGTACACACAGAGGCAGAGAGACAGGCATTTCACAGTCTGTCAGTGGAGGAAGCTGAAGTTTCTCAGCTGGTCTTTCAGAACAGTGAATTATTAAGGACGGAGCAGTAAGGGTGCCTGAAATAGTACCAGTGCTGGGAGACAGTTGCATACTCTGTGCTGAAAGTACTTCAATTCTAGCGTGCTCCAAGAAAAGCACCTATTTGAGAGGAAAGTGTTGGCTGAACCATGCTCTGCAGAAGGCTGATGACAGGTAGGAGAGCCGCATAATCAGGTACCAGATGTAATTAGACTGAGCTGCTGTAGTTGCATGGCTCCTTCATTCAAGAAACCACAGAAAGTGTCACCTGTGGATGAGCTGAACTGCAAATGGGTACCCTTCTAATTTCTCGTCATTGAAACAAATGCTTTTCTATTTAACTGCTGGCAGAGAACTGTCAGAAGAACATGCCAGACACAGAGAAAGGTAGGGATTGGTTTCTTTTTCTTAATGAGCATTGTGCTCCCAGGGTTGGCTCCACATCCAGTGTGGGCCAGCAGACAGCAAGGAACCTCAAGACAGCTCCCTGCAGAATGAAGACAGGCTGTGATGGAGCAGTTTTAGTACTTCACAGTGCATCCCTGGTTGTCTTGTTCCCTGATTACAGAGTGAGTGAGTGGTGATACTTCTGCTTTCCCTTTTCTCTGTACAGATCTTATCCTAAGCAGACCTTAGTTTAATGCTCACAACACAGAGGTCCAAGGCTGGAATGGGGCACACAGAAAACTATATCCCCATGTTTCTAGGCTACTGGCAGCTGTAGTGGGAAGGACATCTCAAAAGTGAAGTGTCTGCCAGATTTTGGGCAGCAGGGAGAGAAATGGCAGGAACACAGGTACAAAGTGAGACTGTGCTCTGGTTTAAGAAGCACCACAAAGCCACCCCCAGCTTCTCAGTGGTCCTGAAGAAAATAGAAGTTTTCTATTCACTTGACTGAGTTTCTGATTTTAAAAATACATGAATTTGTAGCACATTCTCACATACAATATTGCAGACCCAAACTCTTTACAATAAAACAAACATCACTTAATAGCCTGCTCTCTAAAATGTTGTGATTATTTTGCTAAGCAAGTCTGTAGCTGCTGGATCTGGGCTCATGACAGTCTGAGAGATGGGCAGAAGTAGACATTCCTTTTTGTTCTTTTCAGACTCAAATATAATCCTGAAGATTTTAAAATATTCATGATATTAAATATTTAAATTCTTCCACCCTGCTGGCCTGGATACTTCCACATTCACCAAAAAAGAATGAAAAACAGAGAGATCTGATATATGCAAAAAACCTATAGAAAAGCTAAACAGAAGTGTGTTCAGCAGAGGAATATGGGAAAGAACAGCTTTGGTCAAATGGTAAATGATAAAGCATTCCCTGTGAAACAGAGAGGAATATATTACAAAGTCCTGACAGTAAGAAATGGCCTCTCTCACTGTTTGGTGGCACGCAGAGAACTAAAGGTCAGCTCATTTTACAGACCTTAACTGTTAGACTCAAAATGTAGATGCAGATTTGAATCCAGAGCTCTTCAAACTTTACAGTCATATGCCAGAGGCTTGCTGGATTTTATTACCATGTTTCTATCTTGGAATATCCAGATGTGGGGATGAAAAGCATTAGTTAAACTCACACAGGCAATGGGACAGTCACATGTTGACCAGAGGGCATGCCTTTTGAAAATACAAAGCTACACGTCCTAAGGTGAGATAGCTTTCCCTTTTTTTTCTAACAACTTATTTGCAGAAAATTGAGAAGGGAAAAAAGGATGTGAGACAAGACATTAAAACCAGCTCTGACTGCAGAACCCAGCTCTAGAAAGCCTTATTTGATGAAATTTCCAAGGTGACTGCTATTTTCCAGGAGTAGGATTCAAACCAGATGCCGGCTAACTTGCACATCACTTGCTTATGGAGGGAACAGCCCATCTCTGAATAAAGAAGGACATTTCTATGTCTTGACTTCTAACAGAGAACACTTACTCCAGGAAATATATGTTAAGATCCACTAGACTGCGTTCAAAATCACCTCTTCTCTTTGAGATGACCAGATCTCTCTCACATTTGATTTTCACTGGTCACCATTATGCTTTCCAGAAACATTCAGGGCAGAATTATCCACAAACCCACGAAAAAATGTTGATGTCAGTACGCTGAGTATAGAAAACACATGAGCACACATCTTCCAGATAAGTTATTAAACCCAAACTAGTAAAGTTTTCTGACTCTGTAAACACAAAGACACAACAGAAGCCAAGCAAATAAAAGCAAATAATAAGGTTTCACCTTGGCAGTTTGACTTTCAAATGCAGACCCAAAACAAATAGCACAATTCTTTCATCTCCAGCCACGTGAGCGATGCTCTATTAATATATAGGTCACATCTGAAAGACTTTCTCCAACCCCAGGCCTCTGAATACAACTGTTTGTTCCTTATTTCTTTCTCCCATTCCCTTTCCTATAATCCTGGGTTCTATAGGTATTTTAAACCTTTAGATCTCCAAGGTTTTATTCACCTTGATGCAGCTGCAACCACATCACCAGGTAACTTTATTACGACACCAAAAAATTACACCATTACTCATTGCACTGTGATGAGCCACAGGAATCCAGAGCTCATAGAGAAGAATTAATCAAGAGTAAGTAATTTTCCAGAATGGTTGAGAAATAAAATTCTTACAATTTGAACTCGCTGAGGCAAACTGCCCCAAGTTATGAAATTTCATAGATCATTTCATTTTTAGGATTTGATATAAATCCTGGTAATTTTCATTACATACAGAAACCTAAATATTTAGCAATTTAAAAAAACCACTCTTTGTAAACTCTTTATGAAGAATTTAAGAGTACAAGATGCATACAACACTGGGTTCCTCAGGAGACTTAGGAGCTCAAGTAGTTGCAGAGGGCAGACACCTCAAAATATTAGTGTGGGTTTTTAGGATTGTAGTCCCATCACCCATGGAATTCTTGTTTACCCTGGCTCTGCCTATTGCACGGTCTGCAGGAGCACCCTCACAGACCTTTCTGCTGCACTGCAGCAAGATCTGGCAACCTGAGGGCAAGGAAAGGTGCAGCCTTTGTGCCTCTTTCCTCTACAGAAGAAACAAGGATAAGAGTTTCTTACCCCTCCAGAGACTGTAGAATTATTTGCATTGCAGCTGGCAAGATACTCAGATCCTGTGATAGAAGACCCATAAAAACAACTTAGCCTGAAAGAATGTAATTTCTAGAGAGCAATCTCTTTGTACTTCCTTTTCTATTAAAATAAATTCAAGCTTTTAGACTGTCTGTTTGTTCACAAGGACTTTCTATGCAATTTTTAAAACCTTTCCATGCTCTGCCCCAGAGATATTTAACACGGGAAAGCAAAAGGGGTGAGGAGCTGTGTTACACAACTCTCTTTACTCACCTTTCCCTAGGCAAAATGCTTAATATGAGCACAATCTGCCAATGTCACCCACATGACAGTGCTCTGCATCTGTGTGGCCATATGATGGCTTAATCTGCCTGTTTCACAAGATAATTACTGAATGAGACATTAATATTAGCCATAAGCAGTAGCCTCACGGATGCAGTGGCTGGTGTTTCATTAGCACGTGTGAACTAATCACGTTCAGACATCATTTTGCAACGAACTTTGAACTCCTCATTGAACACAAAAGTTCAGTTTTGGGAGCAGTCTTGTTTAACATCTTTATCAATGACCTGGATGAGGAGATCAAATGCCCCCTTAGTAAATTTACACATGACATGAAATTAAGCAGCAGTGTCAATCTGCTTGAGGGTAGGGAGGTGCTGCCGAAGATTTTGGACAGGCTGGAGCCATGGGCTGAGGCCAGTGGGATGAGGTTTAACAAAGCACTTGGGTCACAACAACCCCTAGCAGCGCTACAGGCTTGGGGGAGAGTGGCTGGAGAGTTATCTGGCAGAAAAGGACCTGAGGGTGTTGGTGCTGAACAGGAGCCAGCAGTGTGTCCAGGTGGCCAAGAAGGCCAATGGCATCCAGACCTGTANCTGGAACAAGCTGCTCAGGGAGGTGGTAGAGTCACCATCCTTGGAAGTGTTTAAAAACCAAGTAGATAGAGCACTTCAGGCCATGGGGATTGGGGAGATGGATGCTGGGCTTGGTGATGCTGGGCTGGGATGAGGGCTGGACTTGGTGATCCTTTCCAGCCATGATGATTCTATGATTTTTATGACACAGACAGGAGTATTTGTCATATTCCTCTCTGGGTAAATGACTGATCCTTGCCAATGCAGGGAAAGCACTTTTGTTTCTAACAAGATGCTTCTTCACATATTTCCTCTGGATAAATGCAGTGCTGGTTACCAAACCCCGGTGTTACTCTCCTGCAAACAATGCGTCCTCAATCTGATACCCCATATCGCTGTTGCAGTGACAGGGTGTGAAGGAAGCCCCAGCTTCAGGTTTCAGGCAATGTCAGGGGGCACAAAGAGAAGCAGGAGGGATGCCAGGGCCAGGGAGAAGAGCAGGATCATCTGCAGTGCAAACACCAAAAGGGCCAGTTTCCAAAAAACATGACACCAGTGAAGACATGGGCTCTGATGACAGACTTGGAACTCTCCTCTCCTGGAATTATTCTCATCACTGGTTTTAATGATGACCCCTTGCTGCTCATGACCCAAGAGAAGACCTTCATGAAACCACTGCTGTTTGATTAAACCAGTAATAAGACATTTGACAGCAGCAGGACTTTATATGAAAAGGAGGATAAGCAGCCTTTGGGAAGAGAGGTCTATTTCTTCATTGAATGTCAGAGCAGTTCCAGGACCTGCCAACGAAGAGAACTGTTCCTGTCACAGCAGCTCTCCTGATCCCAAACCAAAATGACACATTCAAGGAATAGGATATTTTAAAGGGCGTATGAGGTGATCTGGAATTTCTAATCACAACTCCAGCTCTTTTCTGAATTGATGAGGGCTGTCTCTTGCCCAAAGAGGCTGGCATAACCCGTGTGTGGAGCGCTGGTGTGACTCAGCAGTGATTTGCCTCCCAAAGCTTTGAAAACTTTCCCACTTGTTTCTTGCTGGGTAACCAAGTGCATTAGGTGATTTTAGGAGCCAGACTTACCCCTGTCAAAAAGTGGGGTGTTTGCCATGAGTCAAAATAACCCAGAACCTGCTTTAATAACAGATAAGTAAGAAACAGCTTTTCCTTAAAAACAGTGAGATTAGTGGAATCAAACTGCAAAAAGATAAAGCAATGAAAAATATTGACATCGACTTGAGGTGCTCTCAGTGACAGCATTCAGTGCAGAAATCCAGATGACAAAGGCTCTTTCACCAACGTGATGATTCAATTTGTTTTGCAGTAACATGGTTTTGCCCAAGTGAACAGTTTTAAAAAGAACATTAGAGTTCAATCAAAATGTGTCAATGCAATAAACACTTTTCAACATCTCTGGCTTGATTTTCCATTCACTTACATCTCTCTTAGCTGGTGTAATCCCATGGAATGTAACGGCTTTGCTCCTGAGAGGATAAAATCAGATGCAGAAATGAAGTCACACCTGAAAATTACTTCAAAAATTCACAAAACAGCTTGTTCCTCTGCTCAAGGTGTCAGACAAAGTCAGAAACTGGCAGAAATCATGTGTCTGTATTTCTGTCTAGGTAAGAAGACAAATAAATGGTCAAAAGTTAAACGAATGCTGGTGTCACTTGTGTCAACCCAGTACTTCCTGTTCCACTATGCCAGTTTGATGTGGGAAAGTGCAACCTGTACGACTAAATAATGTTGGACTGCAGGGTGAGTGCTTCTGCACCAGATTTGACCATGCATTTTTCTCTATATATCCAGTTTCTCTAATAGCTCATTGATTTGGGTTGTTTGGATCTAAGTCACTGGATATTGCTTTAATTGATTTATTCTACTGCTGTCTTGGACAAGCTCAGAGGTACCAGGTCCCCCTCTTTTCACAGACATTACAGAGTTTCCTCCAAACTTATCTTCTTGTTATTTCTTTCTTGAGTTTCTTAATAGAACAAGCCCCTTATATACTAGGTCTTGTGCAGACACATACTGACAGGTAGATCACTTCCCAAAGGCTTTAAATCTATGGGGAGAAGAGACATCACCAGTCTGCAGCTAGGAAACCAAAGCACAAAGGGCCGGATCTTCATTTAAGTCTGTGCCTGGGGGAGCAGGAGCCTTGGGAAGCAAAAATGAGGTTAAGCCCAAACGTTATTTGAAATCCTCAGGTAACAAAGGAAAGCTCTGGCATGGATTAAGCACTGAAGGATTAAAATTGGGTTTACTTGAGCCCACCCAACAGGACAAATAAACAGCATAGGAGGTAACTGCTTTAAGAAGATGAAGCTATGGAAATAGTCTTATGTATTTTCTACTCTAATCTATCCACAAGTGAATTTGGCCTCTTTAAAATTGTCTTTATTCGAAACAAACGTTACAAGGAATAGCAATAAAGTGAATTTCCTGATGATTATGTATTGAACTGGGAGGTAACTAACTGAGGAGGTGGTGCTTTCTGCACAGAAATGATCAAACATAATGAAAAAAAAAATGGCTTTAATTTTTTTTAATGAATAATGTTATGAAAATGTTAATAATGAGACAACTGGCACTTGTGGGAGCTCCCTCATGAATATAAATACATAAATATTAAATCAGTTACTCATTAGACTGTAGTTTTGAAGAGTTCATACTAAAAGATGATATAGTTCAGTAAAATCAAAAAGATGGAGGCGTTCTATTTTTATCTTTAGTCAGCCTGAACAAATTTAAGTGCAGACAAGTATATGTGGAGAAAAGCAGGAAAACGTTTGCTGATATTGTGACACGTTCCCTACAGTCTTGTTCCATGAAGGGCATGACAAAGGAGACAGTCTTGAGAGCAGGACATGCACGGCAGTGGGGCTGAGTGTGATGGTCACAAGCACTTTGTTACATCACCAGCACTGAAAGGACTGTTAGTAAATAGCACATCAGTATTCAGGGTGCACTGGGGATCAGTAATTACAAATTGATTTGCTAAAACTTGAATTTAATGGAAATACAAGGATGTGGGATGCTTGTATCTTCATATTGCATCTCCAATCAGAAGAGTTTGAGCCTTAGAACAAATTCACTCCAGCTTTCACATACTGACACATAGAGTCACAGAACCCTCATGGTTGGAAAGATCCTCCAGGATCATCAAGTCAAGCCCTCATGCCAACATCTCCCCAGTCTCTAGACCATGGCCTCAAGTGCTTTATGTACTTTGTTTTTAAACACCTTCAGGGATGGTGCCCAACCACTACCTCAGTAAAGAACCTCTTTCTGATATCCAACCTACAGCTCCCCTGATGCAACTTGAAGCCATTTCCCCTCATCCTATCATTAGTAATTTGGGTTCAAACCACTTTTCAAACAAATGTAGTGTTGCACATAACTTTTTATTAGAGCTGTAAATGTAATTAAATTAAAACCTTTTTAAAACAAGGCATTTTGAAGACTACAGACTCTTTTCTGAAGTTATGTAGCTTCTGACTACATAACTGCAATCTGCATTTAGTATAAAGACACCCTATGAGAGATACACAGTGTGAATCTGCCAGGACAAAGCCTCAGAGCAGTAAAGAACTGTTCAGTGGAATTTATTATTAAAGGAGGAAGTTCAAACATTTAACCATCAGCCCACTAAGTCCACTGTAAATAGATTCTGGAAGGGACCACAATTCAAAGGAATCATTAGTTTAAGATGTGCTAATGTCATGCAAAGACTCTTTTACTGCCTGAAGTGAATTTAAAGTTGATTATATGAATTATCTCCTTCTCTACAGACTTTTCTGCATATGATCTACAGCCTGGCATTACTGGAATCTAAAACTTCCAGCTTTGGCCTTGGCCTGAAAACATATGGTCCTTCTTTTTCTGAAGCAAGTGCTGACATTTAGCTTGTCGTGTCCATATGAATGTGTTCTGCTCACAATTAACGGGACAGCATCCAGCATGACTGAAATGAATAAAATAATCCTGGGACAGAGGTGAAGAGGATTTGGCCCTTACATGACAGGTACCAGGCACTTAGCCAGGTAATGACAGTTATGGGAGAGTCACTCAGGAGTCTTTTGGTGAAACCAGAGACATGATTTTTCCTTGAAAATCGTAAATGTTTTCATATGATACTGAAGCCCAAACAAACCTACAGTGCCTGGCTTAGTCTGTTGCATGTCTTTCAAGGGTGAGACTTCTGAGACAACATCCATCTGTTTGTCCTGAGCTTTTTACCAAACAAGAGGGTGTTCAAGTCTATTCCTTGGATCCTTGAGCTCTTCTGCAACAGAATCACAGAATCATCCTGGTTGGAAACAACCTCCTAGATCCCTAAGTCCAACCATCCCCACACCAACAGAAAATCTAAATACCTGAGAGATTCACAAACACAACCTAACCCCCTCCATGCTGCCATTCTAGCAGGTCACAAAGCACGGTGTCTACATACTTCCTAAATACCTCCAGGGGTAGGAACTCAACTACCTCCCTGGGAAGGCCCTTCCAGTGCCTCCCCATTCTTTCTGGAAAGAATTTCTTGCTAAGATCCAGTCTAACCCTCTCCTGCCTCAACTGCAGACCATTGCCCCTGGTTCTGTCAGCAGTCACCAAGGAGGATTGGCCAACACCCACCCTTCCACAACCTCCCATCAGGTAGTTGTAGAGAGCAAGGAGGTCCTCCCTCAGCCTCCTCTTCTCCAAACTAAACTAACCCAGGTCCCTCAGCCCCTCCTCATACAACTGGTTCTCTAAACCACTCCCGAGCTTGGTAGCTCTGCTCTGGACCTGTTCCAGCATCTCTATGTCTTTCCTATCATGAGGGGCCCAGAACCGAACACAGTCCTCCAGATGAGGCCTCACAAGGGACAAGCACAAAGACATAAGAACTTTCCTTCTCCTGCTTACCATGCTATTCCTGATCCACACCAGGATCCTGTTGGCCTTCTTGGCCACCTGGGCACCCTGCTGGCTCAGATGAAGCCGGCCATTTACCAGCACCCCCAGGTCTTTTTCTGCTGGGCAGCTTTTGAGCCCCTCAATCCCCAGCCTGTAGCAGTGCCTGAGGTTGTTGTGACTGAAATTCAGGACCTGGCAGTTGGCCTTCTTGTCCCTCAGACAACTGGCCTCAGTCCATCGATCCAACCTGTCCAAGTCCTGCTGTAGAGCCTTTCTGTCCTTGAGCAGATCAACAGTACCAACTGTCCCACACAATTCGGTGTCATCTGCAAACTGACTGAGGGTGCTCTCAATCCCCATGTCCAGGCCATCAATACAGATATTAAACACCACTAATAACCAAGTAGTAGTAAAACCAATCTTGTCTCAGAGAGCAGAGAGCCAGTATTGATTTCTAGACAATAATCATGTAACAAAAAACAATGGGTTTGCTGGAAATCCTTACACCATTATATAGCAAAAACCTCACAGAAACTACAGGGCAAGACATATACCCTAGAGAGGTGGCTGTACTCCAGTACCCTGAAACATTTCTTCCTTTGAGTTGCAATATAAATCAAAAGATACTATCAGTTTACATGAAAATAATAACACTTCTGTGTCAGTAAAATAATTACGAGCACTACCAGAATGTGAATCTGGAAGCTGCCAGTCCTTCCAAAGCCCTGCAGCCAGCCAAACGTTGGAGTATGAAGCTTCACAAAGCTGTTTCTTAATATTAAGCTTTCATCCTAAAAACCTGAAAAACATGACTCCACTTCTGCTTTTGCCCTCAGCTTTAGTTTCTCCTCAGTAATGAAGGACTTACAGTCCAAGCTCTGCCCTCCCTGCCCTTGGATCCCTTTTAGCTCTGGCTCATCACTGAACCCTGCCTGAACTTAGTGACCAATTCTGTTGACGATGCATGAAAAGGAAGATGATTTAGCTGCTTTTCTGCTGGCAGGATTGCTTCCCCAAAGCTGGGGGAGAGCAGCACCATCAGTACCAGCAGCATTTCAGCCTCTGGGTTTAAGCAGAGAATCAGAGGTGTGAGTAAATCAGTGCAATTTTTTCCTTACTCCTTGTTCAGAGTAGGCTGGGCTTTCAACCGATGCCCTCCACTAATCTAATGTGTAGATCACATCACCTTAAGTACTCTCTCTGTTTATATTTGCTTGTGAATTTACAGATGAAGGAAGTAAGCACCTGATTGTATAAGCTTTTGAGTAGCATGTGATCAACAGGGCTTGGAGAAGATGACACACAACAATGCTGTCACCTAATGCATAAAGAGATCACAGAATCACAGAATTATTCAGGCTGGAAAAGCCCTCTGAGATCATTAAGCCCAGCCTCTGACCTGAAATCACCACATCAGCTAGACCACGGCACTAAGTCCTTCACCTCTGGACTTGCTGCAGTACTTCAATCTCTTTCTTGAAGCGAGGGGCCCAGAACTGCTCCCAGTACTCAAGGTGAGGACCCATCAGTGTGGAGTGCAGTGGCAGAATGATGTCCTTAGTCCCGCTGGCCACACTATTCTTGATACCAGCCAGGATGCACCATACTGTCTGGTTCCATCAAGATGGACTGATACAACCAGATGCCTCTTGAGAGGAAAAATGGATGGTGAAAGTTGCCCTGAAAAGAACAATTACTGCAGCAGTAGTACAAAACGGCAGCACCGACAAACCACAGCAGCAATCAGAAAACTCATTAGGTATGTGCTTAGGAACGAGGGAGCTGAAGGAGCCCATCAAGAATGATATGAGGGAAAGCTTACTGATACTTCTGCTGCCTGTATTACTTTACGAGCTTATGACAATTTGGGTTATTTCATTGTAATCAAAATCTTTTCCTATTTCTAATCCCTTCATCAGATTAAATATTGCTAGAAGGAAAATCAACACCCACGCACAAAGCCCAGACTCATCCATTGAGTTTAGTTCTCTATTGGAGGTCATTAGGGTTGAAAGACTGTCTTGGCCAGCTACAGGACCAATAGAGCAGAACAAGCAACAGGAGAGAGTCAGCTTTTCTGAGATCTCTATTGCCTTCTAAGTAGCTTCTTGTTTTCAGCTATCCCAAGAAATAGTCTGGAACAAATGCATTTCAAATTAATCTCATTCATTAAGTGAGATGGATCTGTGCCAAGTGCTGCCATCTACTCAAGTGCTACAACACTGTTAAAAAGGGAAGTTCTGAACAGAGACATCTTGGAAACAGAACTTGTCCTGGGCACAGTCTGTGCACAAGATGTATATGCTGATATAAAATTACCGGGGACTTAAAGTTTCTGCAGCCCGTGTCTAAACCACTGAAGGAAAAACCCCACTTCAATTAAAAATGATGGTAGTCTCTGACTATGTCAAGAGAAGGGGTGCATGGAGATGTGTTTATTGTGATTTTCCACGTGAAATGGTTAAAATGAACTACAGGAATTCTGACTTACAAAACATGAAGAAATATTACAGCCCCAACGAACCTGCAAATTCTCTTTTCTCTCTTGCTCGCTGCCATAGATTTATATGAAGCACAAGTGGCTGGTTATTTCCCAAGCAAGCAGTAAGAGCCCAAGTGGTAATTAAGTTACCTCGCTCAAACGTTGGGTACATTTTGAGCCACGGTAATATCTCAGCATCTCACATACCTTTCATGTCCTGTTGTTTAATTATCAAAGGAGCAATGTAAAGGAGTACAGCAATGAGGTGTAGATGAATATGAATTATTGAAAGGGACCAGGAAGAAACAGAAGTATCTGTCATTTAAGCTCCATGTAAGAGGTTTCAAAGCACAAATGAGAGCAGGGAATGTGAGAATGCCCTGAGTGGCGTTTGTACTCCTTAACAGAGGGTAGGGTTTTACAGTCCCATACAACTTACTCTCCGCAGCATAGGGAGGTGCAATACTGGGGCAATACCCAACAGAACCTAGCATTTGCAGCCAGTTTCTACACAGCTACCTCCTCTCATCAGAGCTCCAGACAGCATCTCAGCAAAGGATTGGGGGATACTGGTGGTTTGCAAGATGTCGTCTCCATCTGATTCACACTTCAGGACCATTATTTTTACAGTTTACTGCAGTGTATCTTGCCTTTACCTCATCCAGGGGTAAAAATCAATCTTTCAAACAAGTTCTCTCCTGATTACACCAAAAAGCTTGCACTCACTCCCAAGAGCCACTGGCTGCTAACACTCAGCAGGACAATACTTCTGGGTAGAACAGCGTTTTCACTGGAGAAGCTCCCCTCCCTTCAGGAGCCTAAATCACCTTTTCATTTAAAACATTTCCTATTGTCTAGGCCAAGTGTTCAAACTGGATTACAAATCATTCAAAGCACTGTTTCCTTTCACTTCACATCAGTACCTATTGGACACTGTGGATGGTTGTCATGTCACTGATAATCTTTTAAATTCTTCTTTTCTTCGTTTTTCCCTTCCTTTTCTTTTTTGTAAGACAAAACCTTCATGTCTTTGAATGATTTTGCCAACCCCACTCCTTTCAAATTCTGCAAATCTTTTTCAAATGATCAAATCCAAAACCAGATGAACTGAAAATTTAACACTATTTCCATGTAATCCATCGGTCCATAGCATGGTCTTTTTTAATATCTCTACGAGCATCTTTTCATTAGTTTGCTGGACGGATGATATGAACAGAATAATTTTATGTTTTGCTTTATGTTACCCCATCATATTATAAAACCAAACAGCATTTCTGCCTTCCAGGCATTTGGCTTTCATTGCATTCATCTCTCTTCTTACTTTATGACTGCTTTGTTTTCGATCAGTGTCCCATAGTGGACATATTAGTCTGTTTTTCCTCAGGTTCCGCCTCATTTTATTAATGCCTACATGTTCTCCAATCTCTCTAGCTCTGTCTCTGCCTCTCTATCTACCCTGCCAGACATTTCCCTTGATTTTATCATTAATTAATCTTTGTAGTGTTTACAACAAAAGCTGGCTTATAAACATAAATCACTTAGCCATTCATTGCCCAGCCCCTCAGTCACACCTTTTCCAAATCCATATGCCAATCATTTTCAGATTAAACGTGAATTAACCGTTTTCTGATTACTTTTGCCCTCCACTCTTTCAGCTCCTGCAGCTGATAAGTCCTGACTTTATAAGATAGAAGGAGGAAGGGAATACAGACTGTGAACAGCGTGATCAGTTTGCAGAAGGTAACAGCCCAGAATGTCAGCTTTGGGCAGGAAAGCTCCCAAGGACTGCTTACACCTCCCTAATCCTTGTGCTGATCATGCCAAGCCAGCTCTCTGTAGTGTACCTCAAAACAATCCACAAGTTCCTGCACATGAAAGGCTGATGGAGCAGCCAGGGATCAGGGAAAAGTGGAAAATCCTCACCTACTGACAGCAGGACAGGAACTCCGGAAATCCTATAGGTTTTGCAGTACTGAAGCTTTGCAGCCCTGCGTGTTGAGAGATGTCAGTCCTAGGGTTGTTAATGAGAATTGCCAAGCAGGAAGGTTTGTAGGGGGGAAAGTGCAAACCAAGGGCTCTGCAGCTCTTAATTCTCTTTTGAAATACAAACCTGCAAAGAGTAGGTGTTGCCAGATGGACTGAAAGTTGAATCCAACAAGGAGGTTTGTGGGAAAAGTTTGAATTCTCAGCTGATGATGGACTTTTAAAAAATGTTCAGCGTCAGCCTAATGAAGTTGTCCCCAAAGCAGATGGTTCTGGAGCTCCCAGAACCAACAGAAGGAGGAAAAATACTCCCTTCCTTTCAAAGGGAAAAATGAAACCGTTATTTGGAGCTTAGTGGATGGGGACCTTCCTGAGACTGCAGCGCCAGCACTTTCTCCTAGTTTCATATTAGCGTGATCAAACCATAATTTTAGCTGGAATAATGCAAACATTTCATTGATTAAAACAGATGCAGAGCTCAGTAAGGAACTACCTCAGTTATTAAGAAGAGCTTATGGGTACTTTTTCACAACAGGGTGGTACTACGAGCACAACAATGCCTTTTCTGTATATTATAGCTTTTTAACACAAGGTCTCAAGACTTGGGAAGAAAAATAATTGGAATGATTCTTTCTGTTCACATTTAATGCATCGTGGATAGAGAACTGGACCTGTCTGGTAATTCACTGGAATGGTAGGGTATTTGAAAACACAAGATGAAGCAATCAATCTCACCAGTATCAAGTACAAAAAAATTCTCAGACCTTCCTTCACTAGGTTTAAATGATTCAAGAAATAAATCCTAATAGGAAAGGGGGGAAAAATCAACAGCATTCAGTATTCAAACCCACCTCACCTGCTAAGCAATTCACATTTAATCTGGCAGTTCGTCACAGTAGCTAATGTAATTTTAACACTGTTTCTGCTTTCTGTCTGAAAACTGAAAGCATTGCTGTATTTTATGCCTGAGCTACATAACTTTAGACAATCAGTCTTACTAGCAATTTAGCCCCTGTTAAAAACAGCCTTCTGCAGCATAATTAGTTGAAGATCAACATTTAACACCTCCTGTTCTTCTGCCCAAAAGGGATCTTGCTGTCTTATCTATCAACAGAGCCTTTAGAAGACCATTATAGATGGATTGTTTTGATTTCTGACTAGGAAACCAAGGCACAGAATTATTGTGACAATAAACAAGTGACAATAAACATTTATATAATTTCCAATTTCGATCTCACCAATGGTTTAACATTGTCAAGATGGTTTCAACTTTGATAGAATCATCAAAAAGCAAGGTCCAAACCTGCCTGCAGAGTAGGAGAGAAAATGGAACTTTGTGCTCTAGAAGAAACCTTCCATTTACCAGCATCATGCTGATGACCACTGGGGATTCAACTTTAATTCCCCTAGTTGCTGGGTTCTCAGGGAGGTCAAAAGTGCAGACCAAATTTTTCTCCTGATGTGCAAGCAGTCAGACAGATGGGCCCTTTGGTTTAGACTCCAGGAAGGGAAGGCTGCATGTGTTTCCCATCGACATTTGTGGCATCTCCTAATCACTCATTTGCAACAACTGGTGCTCAGAGATGGCAGAAAAACTTCTCCCCCAAGTGCTCACCTTGTGTGTAGTGCTCATGGTGACACTGATCGCCAGAACTGCAATCAGGAGGAAATTATTCTCTGGATCAGGCTATGAAAGACTTAGGATTGTCTTCCTCTAAAGCATGACTCTCACATTACCTGGGTGTATCTCACTTAATCGGTCTCTTGCTGTGTGAAGAGATAATAGCACTCAGCTCTAAGCTCAGCTTTCTGTTTCTTCTGCCCGTGACACAAAATTTTAATCCCTTCAGCCCTTATGCCAAATATATTAAGATCAACTTAGAAAATGTTTATCCATCTGAAATGGGTTTCCTTGGGTACTGTCCATTAACAGGGATCATCCTCTAGAAAGTCCAGGGGAAATGAGCACAGAAAGCTTTGGGAAACGTATCTGAAGTGAAAGGACAGATACCTGTGTGTGATAAATCGTGACTCTTACTTTACATCTAGATAGCAAAGAAATACTCTGAAGAGCTCGTTTGCTCTAGTGTTACTTCACCATGGAGAAGTGACCCTACTGGATTTTATCAAACGTGACAGAACAAAAGGAACAAGACTCCAAATTTTTACAAAGACAGGGGTGGAAGTATGGAATAAACCAACAGCAACAATACGTGTCTCAGTCTCCTAACAGTCCGTGTTAGGCACATGGATCACAACTGGGGCTCCTGAGGGCTGGGATGGACTGGCAATTTATCACGGAAGAGCTTAACAAATCAAGGGTACCCACTGTCTGCCTTACCACATATCGCTGGGTGACTGCAGCATTATTCCACTGGAATCAATAATGCTGCAACTTGGTAAGACTTGAATAATGAGGAGGTGAATCCAGCCCTTTACTGTCAATTTAATTATCCATACAAAAGAGGTGTTTGTCAAGAAAAGGTATTTCTATTGCTCCATAAAGACAAATTATGAAGAAATAAGCTGGAACATGAAGCTAATGTTGTTGGACTGAATCAAATGCTGGTATAAATCCTGAAAGTTTACCTCGCAATATATAATGTCATAATTAAGCCAAGAAAAGGCAGCTAAGCTGCTCTTTATGCCCAATGAGTAAAATAAGGATCTGAAAAGCTGCTGCATTTCCAAGGAACAAGACACCTCTAAAGCCTATCACTTCCAGCAGCGTTACCCACCTGTGAACACAATGGAAGCATTGTAACTAATTTTGAGTGTTATAATGCTCCTTTCAATCCCATGTCAGTTATTCTGAAAATAAATGAAAACATCTTTTATTTATCATAAGGGTTCTTACGGCATAAACATTGAGAACCTGAGGGAGACCAGGGCTATACACTGGCTGAGGCTTATAGAAGAATTACCCCTCACAGACACAGCCCAATTATGAAAGAAACAGCATCTAATCATTTTGAGATGAAATTGCACCCACTGAAGAGTCAGCACTTGGCTAATTTCTAAGCCAATGAATGAAGAGAGTACAGGTTTTTAAAATTCATTTCTTTCATCCTTGGTTTTTCTCCTCTTTTTCAGTGGGTTCATATTGCCTTAAATAATTGTTTTGATTTACACTTTTGTCTCCGAGTTTAAAAGCTTGAAATGCATCTTCTGCTGGAGATGTCAGGCAAAGTAATTACCTTTGGATTATATTTAAGTGTTACAAAAAGCCCAGCAGGGAAGGAAAGAAGGAAAGAAGGAAGGAAGGAAGATTGACAGCAATGCCTTTACTAAATGACATACCTGCTCCCTGCAGAATGGTTGGGAGAGCTGCAAGCACATACAGAGTACACATCTACCCCTTTGTGAGAGTGCCCACTATGTACAGACATCATTAGTCTTGGATATATATAGATACATGTACACATAACATCAGAGCTTAGTCTTCAGCTCCTTCTCAGCTCTTCTGACAGAGAATACCATCAGGTAGATAGTGCAGGACTAACCAGAGTCCAGGCTGCCCTTCTTGAGCTTCTTAGTAAAAGAACATCTCTATAGGTTCACACCAGGGTCTGTGCAGCCCCTATATCATCTATCAGAAATCTAGGGAGGAATCAGAACAGGCAAGGACATTGTGCCTGGCAATATGTGAGTTACCGACTTGCCGTGACAGATGCTGGATCTACCTGGTGGCCCTTCCTTGCATAAATTTGCTCAGTTCTACTTCTGAATCCTTTACACTTTCAGCCACTACAACATCCTGTGCCAATAAATTCTAAAGTTTTATTAAGTACTTAGTGAAAAGAAAAGTGCTTGCTTCTTCTGTATATCTCTATCTATATTCTATACGTATCTGCCGCTCGATAGAGGATTCTGACATAATTGCAGAGAACAAAGCAGAGGAGATGAAATCGCAGGTAACAAAGCTATTAACGCCAGTGACATTCACTTTCCCATTTGCTTCTGCATTTAACTCTTATCTAAATACTAACCCTGAAAATGATTTCATTATTGAACTATCTAAGAAAAATCTGTTCACCATAATGGATGTCTCTTTGCACGGCACAGGGACGGGATGCTAACAGCACTGTCACACCAATAAGGTTTCAAGTCACCCTGCTAGATCTCTGCTGTGTGTGTTTGAATTTGAATTCCAAAAGAGCGACGCTGTCAATTACCGCACAGCCTAGACTGAGGTTTTAACCTTGTGTACATGGGGTTAGGCTGGAGCCGCCTGGGTAAGAACTACGTCCTCTGCTCAGCTTTCTTTCAGCTGTAATGTGTTGCCCTCGTACTCAGCGATGTGGGAGGCAGGTCTGAAACAATTACAGTCAAATGGCAAAACAACAAATGGGGGAAACAACAGGGAGGAGACAGGAATGTCATCCATGTCAACAAATACATGAAGCATATGGAAACTGTATTTGAGACACAAAGGGTATGAGAAAGCAATTGGTATGACCAGATGGCTAAGAAGCAAGGAAGGAGTAATTCCAGACACTTTAAGGGCAACCGAGAATAAGACAAGACAATAAAGATTATGAACTTCATACTGAACAGGGCAAGAATTTAACAGGAAGACCACAGCTGCAGTTAAGAAAAACACCCAAAAAAAGTGAAAAACCAACTTGTCAGGGGTTCAAATCGAGCCAGGAAATACGTCTGTCCCACCTGGGGAGACACTGCAGGTGTCAGCATTAACAGTTTTAGCCAATCCACCATCACAGGATCTCATACAGACATGGTAGTAGGATCCAGGGAACAGGAGGCAGAGACTGGCCAAGGTGGAAGGACAGCTCTGGGGGCACATTATACGAGTAACATCCCCAGAGCTGGCTGCAGGGGCTGCCTTCCTCAGACACCAAATATAGTTCCCTTTGCTGTCCTTTCATACCCCATTAATTAAAGTAAAATATTTCTATCTTTTCTCTGTCTCATTTATGAAGACAGATGACTCTTAAGGACTGACTGATAGACACTCGTATGGTTCTAGCTGGCAATGAGGTCCTGATCTAGTGAGAGAGGCTGCTGCAGATCTCAATACAATAAATATTAGGGTGCCTAGAACTGGAAGGGAAGTCTTATGAACTATATTATACATATTTCTTTATAAACAAGTATAACACTCAAATTCCTTGATTATGTACAATATTTACTCATTGTTTTGGATTTATTCACCTTCTTGCCAGCAGGTTACAGAAATATAACCTTTAAGAACAGCACGCAAGGGCTTCGCAAGGTAAGTAGAAAATGCTAATTGGTTTTATCCTTTTGTGAAACAATCCATCCAAAGTTAATTAGGATACGTTTGCTCTCTCTTTGCAAAAATAATCCGTAAGAAAGACTGATAGGCAGAACAAACTGCACCTTATACAAAGGTGGTAGGATTTAAGTGATTTTGAGCTATGCTCCCAGAACTCAGATGCCTTCAGGCATCTATCTGGTCTTTCTCTGTGGATGGCATAATTAAGAGTTGAGTGAAAACCCCAGTGGTGAAGCCTGATAAGAAGTTAATCTTCTGGGCACCACGTGGGCCAGACAGAGATGTGCCAAAAAGTCCAATTAGCAAAGACTTCCCATCCTTGGCTGTGCCATGGTGTTGCTCAGCACTGATAAACAGCTGCAGCATCCCCCTCTAAGGCTCGTCAGCTCAGCAGGGCACATACGTTACAAGGGTACTGGCACCTTGTACCCACTGTCCAAATGGCAGAAAAGCAGCTCAGAGGTACAAGTTGATACCACTTCTCCACATTACCTTCACACTCACAGTGGGACATGGACGTCCTACAGACTGACACACGTCTCTCAACTAGGATTCAGTTTCAGTGCAGTGCATCCAGCCACACTGGGTATAGACATAAGCTAAGGCATTTCTTACTGCTCCCCACAGAGGGGACTTGTCATTAGGATCTGATCACAGGCTTTCTGAACCCTCTGGCTGAGGCCAAGCAAGCAGAATATGGGTCAAATCCATGTAATCCCAATTGTAGACCGAGGCAGCCCAAGAGCTACTGTCAGTGCAGCGCTCAAAAGCATTACAGGAAGGTCACTCCCCTTCTCGCAGCCATGGATGAGAAAAATGAGAAAAGGATTACATTTGATTTCCCATCCTCTGCAAGGGGGAAAACAAAAAGTTCTTGGCTGTTGGAAAAGTGCTGCAGATCTGGAAAAGAGAGAGCTCAGCACCCGTTCTTTGCAAGCCAGAGACACTTCTTCCTTTTACAGCAGGAAAACACTCCCTAATAACCAAATGAATGCTGAGCCCCAGCACCCAAGGACCCAACAAACTCCCCTCTCCACCCAGGGATATTTAAGAGCAAATCCCAGTTTCAGGAGCGATGCAGGACATGGAAACTGCTCCTGAGGAATGTGACTGGTGTCTCCAGAACAAGCAACTGTGGTATGGCTGCAATGCGAAGAGTTAATAGACATTGAAATTGGTTTATTAAGTAGGTTTGCCAGAATTTACTTATTATTAAACCTCATTAGCCAGAGCCTGTCCTTGTACTCCATGTTCTTAGCCAGTTGCTGTCTGCTGCCTGCAGAATAGACGGAGGGATGCTGGAGAGATTATTTCTAAGCCCTTCCCCCTTCCCTCTCCCCTCCTCTTCCAGGACCACACTGACAGTCCCAAGGGAAACAGAGGAGAGACAGGAAGAGGGCAGGATCTACCAGCTCTCACTGGAAGCCCCAGGGGTTCAGAAGGACTTAGGACTCTGTCTCCTTTGCAAAGGCTCTATCAGGACCACATGCATTATATGAACACATATGAATATTTTCCTCTTCCAGGAAAGGAGAGAAAAAGAGACTGCGATCTCCAGAGTGCTCTACAGTGATTCTTCATGTAATCGATACTGTAAAATATCCCCAGGTCTTTCTGCTGGGCTGTACCTCAGAGGAGAACCGAGCAGTTTGCGGCATGTGCCCTTCACCTGCAGGGAAGCTGGGCACTGGGCAGCATCCTGTGGCACGAAGGTGAGTAACTTTGGGGAAGTTTCCTCACCATTTCTGCAGCTCACTGACGTGGGGTGTTAAGTGCCTTTGCATGTTTAGAGATTATGAAGAAAGCGGGGGGGCTGTTCCTGAAAGACAGAAGTAAAGGAGGGCGGGGGATGTCTTTCAATTTCCCCCCCTGCCCCAAGCTGATAAAATACTTCACTTTCTGTCTGTGTAGCAAAGTTTTCTTCAGGGTGGGCAGATGTTCCCTGTATCCTCTCCGTAAGTGATGGTGACACGAGACTGCGTTGATAAGAATAGTCACCATTTATACAGCACTTTACTTCTAAAGGCATTTTACAAACACCTCCTAGCTAATCCCTGCCATCCCCCCGCCAGGCAGGCTAAGTGGGTGTGCAGGGAAATGAAGACAACAGTGATGTGAGCAGTCAAGTTAAAGCAATTATGAACTTTGCATCCAGCTGATGGCAGGTAATTGACCACTCTAACTCTAATAACGATTAAGCAGCTTAGTTGAGTTAGCGTGTATCTCAGGGTTTCTAGGAACATGAAAGCAAAGTGATAACCGCTGAAAAATATGACCTAACAGTGCTGGGAGAAGAGACTGATCTGCTCATGTTTGGATTTGCAGGCGTCCGACCCTTTGCGATAATTATGAATGAGGCTGTAGCTCTCCTCTGTGCCTGTGTGTTGCCAGACAACCAATGAGGCTGCACAGCAAATCGCATTCACAGGCTGCAGATTTCAGGAAGCAGCACAGAGGTGACTTTTACTTACCAAACAGGCACCCGTTAATTTTGTGATTTAGGAAAGTAGCCGGAAACACCTTTTCTCCTACAATAACCTCTTCTACGTTTTCATCTCCTTCTTTATCTTTGGGTTGACAGGTAACGCTGCTCTGATGCCATTTTGGATGTCCCAGTGAGAACTCCTAGAGATGCCTATTCTCTCCAGAGGCAGTGACCAAGACTATAGTAACATTAGCTACACTTCTTGCAATTCCTTGAGCCACTTTTTCCCTGTCTCTGTTGAAACCCCTTCTGTCAAAGGGGTCCACTACCAAAGAGCCAGGAGGATTTACCATCCTGATCAAGTCTCTGCGACTGATCTAAAGACAGAGATCATGATAAATGTTGGAGGCATCAAGTACCTGCTACCTTGGAGTACTTTAGATGAATTTCCCCTGACCAGACTGAGCAAACTTAAGTTTTGCAGCAGCTATGAAGAAATAATTCAGCTGTGTGATGACTACGATGAAGACACCCACGAGTTCTTCTTTGACAGGAACCCCAACGCTTTTGGGATGATTGTCAGCTTTCTAGCAGCGGGGAAGCTGATGCTCTTAAGAGACATGTGTGCCTTGTCTTTTCAGGAGGAGCTGAGATACTGGGGCATCGAGGAGTCCAACCTGGAGAACTGCTGCTTTCGAAAACTATTTCAAAAACTGCAGGAGTTGGCCGAGGTACGCAAAGAAGAGGAGCTTCGGAAGAGCAAAGAAGCTGCATGTGTCTTGGATGATAAAACCAAATTTGGACAGTTTATGAACAGACTCAGAGATATGGTAGAAAATCCCCAGTCAGGACTCCCAGGCAAAGTCTTTGCTTGTCTCTCCATTCTCTTTGTGGCCACCACAGCTATAAGCCTTTGTGTTAGCACAATGCCAGACTTAAGAGCTGAAGAAGACAGGGTAAGTAAGTCCTTTTTGACTGAGTAACTACAGAATTAAAAGAAATTTATCTGTCTTGCTAGGAATACGTCCTTAAAAAGACAAAAAGATATAAAGAGTACGTAGTGATGAGGTTCAAATGAGTCGCTGGCAATGAAACAGTCTATAACAGAAAATATAACACTGGCTTAAATTAGTTCTGTCATTTTCAAAGTGATTTTCAATTAAGAATCATGTGAATAAAGACTTTTATTATCATTAGGTAAAGCAGTGGAAGGAGTTTCTGGACAGAACAGATACTGCTGCTGTCTAATACAGCCTTGTGGTTCCTTGTCAAGAAGCAGTTTCTAGTGTAAGTTATATTATCTTGTTAGTGCTCAGACTCTCAAACTGATGTTGAGGAGTTTTCACTATGCTTCACTCTCTAGTTCCAAGTCATTTTGTGTTTGGGCACATCACCTGCAGAAATATTTTCCTCTGACATCTTTACTTTTAAAATAGCTGGGTAACTTCCCTTGTGACAATAGAGTCAAGTCTTTAAAGGAAGGTATAGTAATTAGTTTTTATCATGTAACCTGTCACTAGTTGTATAAAGATTAAAGGAAGAGAGACAGGTGAACTACTTTCACAGATACAGACTCAAAAGCTGAACTTTCAAAAATCACAACTCCATGCTAACACACCTCTATATTTGCCCACATATGAACACACTCTTCAGCTAAACCCTAGCTGAAGTGCCAAACTGCATTTAAACCCTTTTCAAGTCAGTGTTCCACACTAACGCAGGGTTAATACATCAAGCCTGCATCACACGTGGGGGATCTTCCCTAACGTTGTTGTGAATATTTCAGTATTTCAAAGATTTGTTATTCTAATAATAAAACAGAGGGAAGTAACAACCCAAAGTTATTTCAGATGAAGTAATGTCCACATTCATCAAAACCCCTGACTAATCTCTTCAATGCATCCTGCACTTTATTTGCAAACTGCCTTTCCAAAAGTATTGAGGAAATGTGGGTCCAATAAACTCCTTATTCCAACGGATACTGTAAGAGAAGTGACTCTTCAGAGTTTCGTGTGTCGATGAAGGAAGTCACTTTTGCATTTGCAGCACAGCATGCTGTGCACCATACAGAAATCTGTACTACTTTCTGCTCAAGCAGTAACTAGTCAAGGCAGCAGAGCCATGGTAAAGATATGTCATGAAACTTGATGTCTTTGAATAAATCTAAGGACTGCACAGAAGGCTGCAATTTAAGATCTTTCCCTGTTCCATTAACCCCCTTGGATATTAACTTACATTTGCATTGAAAAACTATTACCTTCCAGTAATAAGTCTGGTGCTCTTGCAGCCTTCCACAGCTATTACTTTTGTTTGGCAGGAAAAACTGTAACACTGGACCAGTGCTTCTTCCAAGGAGGTGCTTTAAATATAGAACATCCTTCTCATAGCTAGATGTAAAAGCATCACAAACTCTGCTCTAGCGAGTGCCTCCTCCTAACTTTGTTAATGGGAGCAGCCCGATGCATCCTATCTTCATTTCCCAAGCGCTGCAGCAAAAGCTTTTATAAACACTTTCCATGCAGAAGAATAAGCACGTAATGTTTGAGAGCTCAGCTAGATGTAATATGCTCTGCGTTTTAAAAATAATTAACCATATGTTAGGAAAGGAAGCACGTCGAGGGTTAGAAGTGTATCTGGTGGCTGCAGTGTAGCTGCTGTTCCTGGATTTCCTATCAAACACAGATGACATTACTTCTTAGAGATTTGCATTTATATCACTACTTTAGGAACAAGCAAATTGGATTGAAATGAGCTCGAAAGATGGAATGTTTCAAGTGCAGAGGAGAGGATGAAGGGTGAACTTCAGCAAAGGAGCACATATGTCCAAATATTTGGAAACTTTACACAAGTCACACTTCCAGCAGCAGCCTAATGGTCACCGTGTCCCACAAGAACAAAACAGGATTGAAAGTCCTGTTATTTGAATCACTTAACATTATGCCAGAGAAAACACTGGTTGATGCATGACACAAAGTACTCATGCCTTGTAGAAAAGCAGAGAATAGGAGCTGCCAAACAGTATTTTTTCCATCCATAGGGATAGAAATCCATCCTGAAATTTCCATCTCCAAATTCTTAGCCTGCACCACCTAAGACTTCCTTGCTGGTATCTCAGAAAAGCATTTTAGCTAGAGCTGGACAAATAACTTGGAGAACTTAACTGCCTCAAAATACTACTTGCTGGCTGTGGCTGAGTCATACCCACACATACTGCAACTCTGAGTTGATTTGTAACTCAAAATTACTTACTGAGTGACCTCTGAAAGAGACTCCCAAGTCACTGGGGCCACATTTGCCAGCAACGCGGGTCAGGCATGCAGAACTGGAAACTGTGGCTTTTTTTCTGAATATAAAGATTACCTAATTGTTCCCTCAGTGACAGAAAACTGTCAATTCCTTCAGTAAAGTTACCGACCAAGCTGTAATTCCACACTTAAATTTGAAGATGCCCTATCGTGAGGTTTATTCACATCAGAGTAAAAGCCTCGCAAAACCTCTCTGGTAAATGGGCTCACAAGTACTGCAAAGATCCATTTCCCAGTGGCACTAACACTGGAAATTGAATTTATCCACTCTGAAATACAAATAGAAAAGGTTTACCTCTGCTGCATATGTACCATTCTAGGGTCCTTTTTCTCATCATCACAGCAACATTAAGAGAGTGAGAACTGGCTGGATTCCAGTTCAAGGAGAAGGAGCAGAGTTAAAAATAAAAAAAAGAGAAAAGGAAAAAAAAAACCACAAGGTGACTTCCACTTCACTAAGAGGCTTGGCTGATCCCACCCTGCAGGCACTTGAAATCCCTTGTCCTTTTAGCAGTTGCTAAATAAACCAGTTCTGCTTAAAAGGGAGGATAACTGCCCAGGCAGGCAGAAGAGCAAACAGGAATCCTCACCATCCGAGGGACAGTGAAAACTCCGGTCTCCAGGAGAGGGATGGCAAGAAGCCAAGGCAAGAGCATCTGCATCAGGGAAGCCCAGTCACCCTGGCAACCAAAGGGGAGGGAAGGAGCCATCTCCATGGGCAGCAGAAAACGGAGAGGAGGGTTAGCTTAAAGATAGGAATAGAGCTGAAAGTAAAAGACCAAGTTATTGTAATTGATACCCTGCATGCACTGTGGAATATATCAAGTGACATTTAGGCAGCTCATCCTTAGAGACATGAAATTAAAACACAGATAGATGGGCAAACAATTCTGTAACTATACATCACATAAGCACCTGTCATGAATCTTAACTCAAAGGGAACAGCCCCAGGCAAAGGAGGCTAAAAGTTCAGGAAGTCTAGAGCAGTTAATGGATAAATCTAGCGAGCTCAAGTCTGACCATGAAACAGATATACAAAAGGATTTATCGTGCATCATGGTAAGGAAAGAGGACTCCTAAATAACAAGTTGGGTTATCTGGGTGTAGAACCACTGAAATATCACCTCCTGCAATGGCAAGACATCCTTGTCTAGGATATTTGCATTTGATCTTACAGAGACCAAACAGTCTTCAGTAAGGAAGTGAGGAGCACCAAGGAAATGTAGAAATCAAGGGATATGCATAGAAACAGAAGAAAAAGCAGATTTGGAGGCTGAGGAGCTCCATTTACTTTTTATCTGAACAGGTAGCCTGAGAGAATGACAAATCCAAATCAGAGACTGGGCTTGCCTATAGGATAATAAAGCAGAAGTGACAAAATCTACCAGTGCTCCTCTCAAATGAAGGAATTAGGATCATCCCACTAGAGATAAAGTAAAGGTCCCAGGCAAATCCCCCCAAAAGTCCCAGTCCCACAAAAAAGTTACAGTCAGGATCCAAGAGGTATAACTGAAATAGTCACTGCTCAGCCTAGTACATGAACCCAAAGGAAAAAACATCCTTACACCAGACAACTTGTGAAATAAAACCACTGCAGAAGAGCTTGGACAGGGAGAGTGCTTTGAAGCACCTTTGGGATTTTCCTTAGGAAGGGGTATTTCTTTTAATGAGTCCCTAAAACTGGCATCCTCTAGAGAAATGACTCAGCAGAAAGGATACAGCAAGGTCTTTTTTTAGGGAAGGCAAGAAAATTAAGGTCAGGAGGGGGAGGAGGGAAAGAAGAAAAAGAAACTCCACACATTGCCATTCCCTTCCCCTCAGCACCAGTTAACAACCAAATCCTTTTCTCCCAGTACAGGTGGCTCCCAACAAATCACACTTGCAGCATGTCATACGTGCGTGTGGGTTAAGAGAGAAGGAAATCTCTGTTCTCCCTCTCTTCTCTGGTGATCAGTGAGTGGTCAGACCTCATTACTGCTAATATTTGTATCTGCTCTTAACTGACCTTGGGAAGTCTGTAATTGCCCTGTGCACTGAGTATAACCTAATGAAACACAAACCACACAAGGCACAGCCACTGTAATCAGACCTAATGATTTGATCTTGAAACTTAGAATATTAGACTATTAATATACTTAGATTATTTTTTTAAAGCCTCCATTCTGAGGGAGCTTTGATTATATCAAAATCTAATTCCTTCTAAAAGAATAAGCTTTTGGTCTTTGCTTGCAACTGAGAATCCAGTAAAAAAAAATGAACAGAGGGAGAGAACCTGGTACCTAATGCATAGAACCATTTTAAAATTGGTTTGTTTCATTCCACACCATTATTCCAGAGGTCCTGACTTATGTTTCTCGATGCTTGATGTTGCTGAGGTTGTCCGTGTGATATTAAACCCAGCATTTATTTGGCTTGTATACTAGAGGAAACTGCCGAGAAGCACGCTTTCTTTAAAAGTACAATAATTTTTCTTTATAGGGGAAAAACCAATTTGTTTGCCTTACTGTGAAAAGCAAGAAAATCAACCGAGATATTTCTTTCATCAGGGTTAATGTTGCCAGAGCTAAATGTGTTAATTATAAAGCTTCACATTGACCTGTGTCTTTCCAGTTCACTATGTAAAGATGTGGCTTGCAAGAGGCACATCCTTGCTACACAAGCTATTAAATCCATTATAAAAGCATTAGAAAGTAAAGCTCCAACCCTGCCAATAACCTGCAGATAACATTAAATATCTCTAGTGCACTTATTAAAGGACAATCCAAAGAACTTGGAAGTGACTGGAGGAGATAATAATCCATACGGAGAGTGTCAGCGAGAGGAGTAGAAACCTAGCTGTGCTGCTCACGCAGTCTGCAAAGATAAGACTCTTCATCAAAGTGTAATGTGGCCAACTGTTAGAAGCAATCACCTTTGGTAAATTGAATATGACAGCCAGATTTTGACAGATACTGCTGGCTACCATTTCTATAGCTTTTAAATAACAGAGTCTAAATATTGATCAAAAAAAGAATTTTCTAGCTGATTAGCCAGAGCAAAACGATTCCTGCTGAAAAATATCTTCCTCAATGATAGGGTACTCTTATTGAAACAGGGCACTAATCAGCATTTACCTGGAAAGCTGGGTGAGGGGGGAAAGGAGAAATTCATAGCCTCTTGGTGTTCAAACTTGCCTTGTAGCACAAGCATACATCACACAAAGCATGGCCCAGAATGACTTACTGTATTGCAAAGAGATTAATGAAATCCTCACTTCCAGAAACACTTGTACTGCTCATTTAAAAGTGTTAGACTATAAAGGCAAATGTGTACAGGCCCGTCTATAAATATCTTGGTATATACAGATGACTTGAAATTACTTGGAAGAAAATAAAGCTGGATGTGCTTTGGTTTATTGCATCTGCTCAGTACATTTTTCTAGGTTCTTATCAGGACACTTATTGTAGACACTCGTTCTCCTAAATTATCGAGTTATCTAGTTCAACTCTGATTTCTTCTAACCACTTTGATTAGCGATTAAAGCATTGCAGTATTTTAAGGAAGGGGGGAAAAAAGCACCAAGAAAGTCACAGCCTAAGCATACTCAGCACAGTAGAATCCAGATAATCTATTTGCTTCCTGGCTTGAATCAGTTAAAGTATAACAGAAGAAGAAAGACATGGAGTGAGAAGCGATGAAACAACAGAAATTCAAGCCTGGGAAGTGGATAGATGTAGAAATTTTTTGCCTTATAGGATCTGCCTTTTTTTTTTGTGGTTTGCTTATCTGTTCAGCAACGTCAACAACTTTGACCTTGAAACTGCAGCACTGTGTTAAGATTCTGATTTCATAGTTCCACGTTACAAGTCACCAGTTCCCAAGCATCCGCAAACAGGACTGCATAGTTCAGCATTTGATCTAATATGTCCAGTGCTGATGAAGTTCATACTACTTAAGCCCTGCTCTACATAAGCAAAGAGGGGGACCAGTGGCGGGTCAGCTCTGACCATCTGTGTCTCAGCTTACCCTCACTGCCACAGAAAACAATTTTCTTTAAAAGTCTGGACACTCCACTGAGTAAATGGATTCTGCTCGGCTCTCAAAAGCTGGATCTGCTAGTGCAAGGCCCAGTGTTCAGAAAGCACAATTAGACGTTATTAGTTTGCCTTATGTTCAGCCAGTTTTGGCTGGATCCCAAAGCACTAAGTCCCCTGGCTTCGCACGCAATCCTGGGGGGACCCCCCAGCTCTTGTCGCTGCTCTGCCACAGGCAGTGCCTCCGCTGCTGTGTCAGTGCAGGAGTTCCTCATGGAGAACCACACTTTCTCTTCCCTGGTGCTGCTTTCAGGTTGTTGTACAATAGGAATTGTATATTGTTATACAATAGGAAAACATCCTGTTCACTTAATAAAAATCTTCTTTAGGAGGACAGGTATTTCCTCAGAGGGAGACACTTTATCTCCCGAAAACAGTGCTTCAAATCAATAAACTCTCCAAGTTCATAGCAATAATGCAACATATATTAAAAATAAACATCCATCCTAATCTGCAGGTGCCTTAGAAATTCCTCTTTGAATATTATGGAAGTGTCTGCGGACTCTTCAGTCTACTGCTGCAGTTGAATTCACAATCTGGTATTTTAATTCTGAGCAAATCAGCAAATCCAATTGCTAATTCCATTGCAGAATCAGGGCTATGAGCTGCATTTGTTGTGTTTATTCCCACAATGTCAGCACCTCCTATTATTAGCACTAGTATTTTCCCTTAGATTCAACTATATTTGGACCCTGCTGTACATCCTGTACTTCATGTGGATAATGATGAGTAGTTTCTGCTCCAAAGAACTTGCAACACCGTGAGGAAAGAACCAAAGAAGAAACGTCTGTTAGGACAAATGATCTGACCAGCACCAATTGGAAATTGAAGGTCAGCATCCTAAGGCCCCAGTAAATACCTGATCATTTTGACTACCTTCATTGTCACAGCTACAAAATGAAGTCTGTTAAATTTCTTAATAGAAAATCAAGAAAGATAACACCTCCTCATCTTTCTTGTAACACAAACACCCCAGGGTTACCAATTGGTTTAAATCAAATTCAGATTCTTCAGACTGATTCGCACAGTGTTTGCAGAATGAGGACTCAATCTTAAAACTTAATTGAAATATTTTGGTTTAGTTACACTTCTGCCCTGGAGGAGATAATTATGTGTTGGATACAGAGATAATAATCTCTTTCTATGCCCTTTATAATGTCCACATTATTACAATCCAAATATTAGTTTAGTTTCCTCATATGTACTAGTTGTAGTAATTGTTTTCATAAGTCTGGGCTTCTCTCCCATAAAGCAAAGTGAGTGGGAGATGGGTCTGTGCTCAGAATACACAGCACTGCTCTAACAAGCTCATCATTCTGTAAATCAGGTTAGGCTCTCTCTCAGCAGGCTGTAAACCCTTTGATTTTATTGCATCGGTCTGTAACCGTAAATCCAAGTACTGAAGTGATCCATAACACGGGGTTTTCAAGTTCTCCCAAACCAACATTTGATTCAGCAGAGCACGGTTTAATTATTCAAATAAGAGCGGCAATGCGGTCTCAGTGATTCAGCAGTACCTGCAGCACTGCAGCTGGATCGCACGGCTCCAGGTATGCAGCGAACAGACTGGTGAGACTCTGCCTCACTGAGTTATCATTCTCCAGGCAAAAGGGGCTTCTCTCCTGCATCTGTTTGCTTTCTGCTGTGGACTTTATTAAGAGCAGCAGAAGCTGATTAGGTATCTTGCTCCCTGCATTGAGGTGTTGGCCCACCTCTACTGCCTAACCACCCATCCAGTAGATTTGTGGGCAGGCAAGAACAAGAACCAAAGCTTGGTTCTTCACTATTACATCAGCTCATATTATTGTTCATAGCCCAGGGAGAAGCTGTACACCAGGATGACCGCCCATGTGCAACCTTGAAAAGAGTAGAAGGCTGGAAAACAGCACCCTGCCCAGAAAATGTCAACTCTGCGCTTAGCGAGGAAAATTCCAGTTAGATTTGCTTCTCAACTCTCCACAAGGAGGGCTGAACGTTCTTTTCTTTGAATTGGCCAAAAGTCTTGCTGTGATAAGCCTCTATGCTAAGCATTGAATCGTACAAGCAGGAAGAAGACAGGTCAATAGCCATGATGCAAGGGATCCCATCTGCTACCGCTTCAGTGGACACTGACATCCACAGACCAGAGGGAAGGATCTGAGCAGAAACTGGCTGTACTTGAATGTGCCAAACAAGCTGTGGACCTGCCAGGGTAGAGTGAGCAGATGAGAATTGTGACCTTGCATTGGTCACAGTGCCAGGCACATATCTGGTGTGAAAGATGATGTTCTGGCAGCTGATCCTTTGACTGCAGAGTGCTAAGCAGGTCCAGCTTCTCTGTTTAAGGAAACTCTCCCAAAGGACTCCCAACATGAGTCTGAATCAAGAAGAGCATATTGCTCTATGAGTTCTTTGTTCTGAGACTGCTTAGTATGGGTGACTGAACACCAAAGCAGCCTTTATTCAGAAGCAATCACTACCGCATCTAGCTGAGAAGAGGTTTCAGATCCTTTCTGCCCATCACTCATTTTTTTTATGATGGTGAGCCAGCTGGTTTCCATAAATGTGCTATGGGAATAACAGTGTTTGCATACAGCGCTTCAACAATGACTTCTAGCTGGGTTCAAGGACTTTGATCAACTTGGCTTCATAAATAATGTTTGTTGGCTTATGCTGTATAAGCGACACAGATACATATTGCTGATGTAGGTGTTGATTTCCACTCTAAAGCTCTGAAAAAATATCTGCAGGGCTGACATGATTCGGAACTAATCCATACCCTGATCTAGCAGTGCTCATTAGCAAAGGCTCTACAAGCATTGGCAAAACTCTCACCACTTAGCTAGGAAATAATTTACCTGACACAGGAACACTTCAAATCACTAACATCGGCAGAAACAGTGGTAACTGCAAACCTAGAAAGGAGGTGATGAGAAGTGCTGCAGGTTTGCCCATCTTACAGCTTAGACTCCACCCTGTTACTAGACTGGGCACAGTCCCACCATGGAAAACAGGTTCAGGTCACTGTCAGTGGACTTCCACTTAGGGTCAGTCACACCAAGGGTGTTGGTACCCATCTGACTCCCATCCCAAACCAGCTGCAGCACTGCACTTCCAATGTAATGAAATAACAGGATCTTTTTTTCCCTCTTTTGCTCTGATTAAGAGAAACTTCATAAGCCTCCCTCTAATGCTTTCAGATAATTTCCTCTTCTCCTTATATTCCAGAAATTGCTTAAAAGGATTTATTTGACTCGTTTATTTTTTTTAAAGAATTGATAAGAAATTGTGAAGAGGCCACAGACACTTTATAGAGTAGGTAGTGATTGAACACTTCTTTTCAGAAAAGCATCAAACGTTGCCAGCCTGGCCATTGGAACTGTGACACTGACATCCACAGTGCTTTCAGAGGGTTTGACAGACTAGAGTGTTCCTGTTGATACTGGTGAGGCAACCAGAGGTAAAGCGTGACACCCCCTCCTATCAGTGTACAACAAAGCCTTCAGCCTCTGACAGGCAGGACAGACTCAGCTCCAAACGCTCCTCACGCACTTTACCAGAGGAGCACACTGAAGTGTGTGATTTGCAGAACACAGGTTATCTCTCTGTTCTGTGTTTGCTTGCTTCAGCACTCATGGAAAAACATCTTACACTGGACTAAAGGGTCAATATCCATTGTAAAAGGCTTTGGACAAATCTTTGGCAGTCAGGAATTAATCGGCAGATCAGGTAATGACCCCAAACAAGTTTTCCAGAGCATATTTTAGTAAGAAAATATATTCAAGTGCAACCAAGTGGGACACAAATGGTTAGCACAGAGCAGATCCTGAGGGCGTAAGAGTATTTCCTTGCTGTTTTCATCCAGTTATCTAAAAATAATAAATGTTTTGTTGTCTATAAAGATAATAAAATGAGTTGCATTTGAAAACCAAGGTGGGATAGACAGAATAGAAATTGTGACTCAGGCTTCCTGGGTATTTTTGGTGCATGTGAAGGTATTATTATCACTGGCTGAGATTTGTAAGATAGGTTAGTGCAGCATAACTCTGAGATCTGATTTTGTTTATTATCCTAGATGTCATTACACTTCAACTACCACTTCCTGGTAAACTAAGAGAACACTTGGCCAGGAAGTTTCTCTTATCTATCTTATGAGTGCCACCCATGTCAAGTTTATTTAGCTTGAATTCACAATGAATAAATTTCTTTCCTATTGTACAACTAAGGCCTCAGATGTAGCTGCTACACATTACCCTGGCCAGTCCCAGCCTTGCAGGTGCTGACTTCCTGAACCATTCAAAGAGAAGTACTCCAAGAGCTAACACAATTTCTCTGTATTAAAAACACTGCATTCTAAGCATTGTCCCCATAACTCTTTCAAAGAGTGCACAATAAAAAGCAACATCTATTGAATTCTTGATCATAAACTGGATATAAATTTGAGTATATAACCTTCAGCTTAGCCACACTTTGAATCACAGTCACAGTCCCCCACCTCAGAAAGAAAAAGGGACAGAGAAAGGCAGTGAGGATGGAACAACTTCATGCAAGGACTAAGGCAGGGAGAATCCCTCAGGATGGGACAGGCGACAACAGAGTTCTGCAAAATTGCAACTGGCAGAAAATGAGTCCATCAAGCAGATACTGGTGAGTGACAGTCAACAACAGGGCAAGAAATACTAAGGGGGACCTTGTCCAAAGCACAGAGGTGAGTCTCCAACCAATAGGCAGCAGACAAAAGAATGGCCAAACTTTCTAGGAGAGCAAAGCAGTTTGCTTAGATGAACACCACCTTCAGCTCAGGAAGCCGTGGAGTGGAAAATTAGAAGCTGGAAGATTTGCCTTGGGCATCAGTTTTCTCTGATGGGTTGTTGGAACAGGGCACTGGGCTAACTGGACTCAGTGATGCTATTCTCATATCTTATTATGAACCTATTTTTTCATGTCTAAAGAAAAGTTAATAGAAGTACCCTAAACCAAGCAATTTTCCTGTAACACTATAAACACTGTAAGAGAACCCAGAAATAAGCCATTGCCTTACCGAGCGGAAGGCAATGAAGAAAAGGATGTACGAATTGCTTATAATCTCTGGAGGTGCAGAAGTTTGAAACAGCCACTTTGCTTCTTTGGGTTGGTTTATAAATTTAAGAAATCACTCAGTATTTCAGGCAGCAGGCTCAGTAACTATCTTTTTACATACAAAATACTACTTCCTTCATTGCCGAGCCAAATGTTCTTCTCAGACAGAAGATCAATACCAGGCACTCGTTTTATTACATTTATATCACCCGTTGTAGAATTTCAGCTAGAGACAAATTCCACAACTCCTGATAAATTCTTGCATTGTTCAAAAGCAAATCTGCAGGATGAATAAAGTATAAAGAGTTAGACACTCACCACTGGCTTTGTGATAACTGCTCTCCCATCAAAGTTGATGACCAGTGTGAGTACTGATGGATTCTATGGAAGTGTAAAACTTGTCAGAGGGTTTTGTGGAAAAAGTCCACCCAGAATTACACCTCATACATCACCGTCCCCTCCTGTTCACAGTCAATGCCATAGCGGCTGGGAGGTGTCACAGGTTCCACTACACCACTCTACTTCAGGTGTAAAAATGCAGACAGGAGAAGAAAGGAGTCAGTGATAAATTTGACTCAAAGATCTGAAAATAAAAGCTCAGAATTCAGCTCTAGTTAACAGCGAGGTCAAAGAAATATCTTCTAGAAAGAGGCAACACATAGGTGTTGTGGCAGCACAGAAATCCTTCATTGGCCTTTCTACAAATAAACCCCTCTGAAGGATCAGATTCTTTGGGCCATAATTTGACAGCTCACTGAAATGAACTGATATCTAACAGGTATTTAGTGGCAACGAAATCTATCGGTGGCACAGAGGAATCCATATTTTGGTAAGAACATGGTATTTGAAGTGGGTATGCCATTACACCTGCCCTTTTGTCAACAGTTGTAAGTGGAGCACAAAGCACTCTGAGATCTAAAACTCATCAAAGAGACTGGGAGGAACAGAAATAGGGTTTGGTACTTCATATTTCTTCTAGCAGGACTAGGGATGTAATTTTCCCCCTGTACTCAGCACTGCTGAGGCCTCACCTCAAGTACTGTGTGCAGCTATGGGTCCCTTGCTTCAAGAGAGATATTGAGGTACTGGAGTGGGTCCAGAGGAGAGCGATGAGGCTGGGGAAGGAATAAGAAGAAAAGTCTGACAAGGAGTGGCTGAGGAAGCTGGGATTGTTTAGTTTGGAGAAGACTCTGAAGGGACCTTGTCATGCTCTATAACTACCTGAAGGGAAGTTGTAGACAGTTGGGGGTCAGGCTCTTCTCTCAGGCTACTAGTGATAGGATGAGAGGGCAGGACCTGAAGCTGTGCCATGGGAAGGTTAGGTTGGATGTTAAGAAACACTTCCTCATCGAAAGAGTGATCAGACACTGGAATGGACTGCCCAGGGCAGTGGTGGAGTTCCCATCCCTGGAGATGTTTAAGAAAAGACTGGATGTGGCACTTAGTGCCATGGTCTATGTGATGTAGTGATGTTAGGTCAGAGGCTGGGCTTTTGAGCAGGACATTGAGAAGTATCCATAATCAGAGACTGACAGTAGAGAGGGCTATTCCATGTAAAGCTTATCACATATATTACATAATATATGTAAATATTCCTCAGGTATAAAACCTTCACACACAAACTCGGGGGGGATGAAATCTATCACTCGGTGTGAAATACAATTAAATACTGTAGAGGCAGAGTCTTAGACTCCTTTTCCAGACACTGGGGACAGAAATAAAGAGAGGCAGAGAAAGAGGTCTGAAAGTTTCTGGCAAGTGATATATATGGGCTGAGTAAATCATGGTGTGTCTGCATTGTGTAATGGAGTGAAATGGCCCTGCTGCGAGATGGTGGCCCAGCTGCATTATTTCTGAGGCTTCAGTTAGTCACCTCCATAGAGAGCTGCTGTACTGCATGGATAAATCAGCTACTTCTGAGAGAAACAGGGCTGGTTTCGCTGCATGTCTTCACACAGAGTAGGTATGTCTGAACACATCCTTCTGCCGTCTCTTCCAGGAAAACTGAAGCACAGAATTCTCTGGATTAGTCACAGTGTCAGAGACTGTGTTATTGCCACTCTCTTGTCTGCTGCAGCAGAAAAAGGGACTGTGGTTGGAATCCTATGCAACATTTTCTGAAATGTCTTTTGCAAAGGACATAAAAAAGACAAAGTGTGCCAACAGGGGAGAACTCATCCTCCTTTACATCCACGACCGTGCACAAAGGAGAAATAAAATACACAGTGACATTTGCAAAAAGTTTGATTTGAAGAATACACTTCTGAACTATGAAATATGCATTGAGGAATCTATCTGCACAGACTGCTTTCTCCAAATGTAAAGAACTTTCCATGGGGAATACTGAAGTAACTGAGGATGACAATAAGAAGAAATCGCCCAATTAGCTCTTACAATGCGATAGCTTGAAATTTCACACTTGTTTCAAAGACACCTTAGGTCTGAATAGATAAAACTTCCAGCACACAAAATGTGTTTTCTAGTTGTCCAAAGAAAGACTAGTGAAAGCCACAGGCTGATCTAACAGCAATGTCACCTGCAAGTGTATGAAGGTAAACAACTGACGTATGTGCTGGAAATTCAGCCCAGTTAGCAAAAAATAAAACAATCTTGATGGGAACAATGAATAATTCACACAGGGAATTCATACAGTGACCACAGGCAGATCTCTGTGCAGATCTGAGTCCAGGCTGTGCTGTACAGATAATTTACAACTCGGGAAAAGTGAGCACTGCGTCGCACAAGTGCTGATTGCAAGCAGTCACATCAAGCCAAGTCAGCAGCTCTGCAAACATCAATACACTCTAGGCGCTGCCATGGCAATGACTTCAGGTGGGACTCTAACCTGATCCTGTACGTGTAACTCTAGCAAGGCCAAGGCTTCAGCACCTTGTGGAGCTTTGCTTTAAGAGATAAATTATGATCTTGCCAGTTTTACTGAGCAGAGAGAAAAATCCCCAAGTGGTGCTACACGGCTAAATTGTTCTGAGGGTTAGATAGGGTAAAACATAAACCTAAGGGGTTACCATTTACCTGGGGAAACCTCAAAGCAGCAACAGTCATACAGTGATGGCTACAGAGCTGCAGGATACAAACACTGCCTGTTCAAAAAGCTTGCTACTACGAGCAACAGCAGCAGTTCTATCAACAAGGGACACCCTGTAAACCCAGTGTGGCAGTGCCATGCAGAGGGTAACTGAGCACTGCACCAATTTTAATCAGTGACAGAGATACGTGTTTGCAGCGGTATGTTTGACTAAGAATGGATAAGTGCCAGGAACTGTTCCTCTAAACTCCTAAATTCAGAGGCAGGCTATGAGGAAGGATGTGTTTCAGCAGCTCTGACTTCAGTCTACAGAGGGTACAAAAGAGCCTTTCACAAGCCAAGGGTCTGCTATACTGGAATGATGCATGGCCACTCTATTCTTTCAAGAGGGGATCTTTCTCTGTACAGATCCTCCTTCATCATCCCTAACTCTGCTTAGCCTTCTGCAGTTGTGAACATTTCAGAGATGCAAGTTTCTTTACAGCAAGTGACAAAGAGCTATTTGCTAAGTATTAATTTTCAAGCAGCTTAAAAATCTAGAATGAAATTACTAGCTTCTACATATTTGGAGTCCAACTTGGAATTTCAAGGGGCTGCAATACTAACCAGCCCTGTTCTCTGGTTCTCAGTTATAGCCAAGATTTCTCTCACTAAAAATGCAAACCTGCTACACTTCATACAGAGATGTGATCAGCAAAGTAAACAACAGAATGTGGTGTCAAAGTCCGTTACAGACCCTCTTTTGCTTGAACTGGTTTTGGATTAAAAGCAGCCTTAGTCCAATCACAGTATCAGGTATCTTAACATATGAATTCTCTGTAGAGGTAAAGGAATGTATCAGTAAGATGGGCAGGGTGTGTAAGAAGCAGTGGCAGCAGTGTTTTAAAGGAGTATGGTCCTTTCAGGGACAGGTGTCAAGCTACTAAGCAGTTCCTGCTGCTTTTTTTCCTATTTCTTATCTGCTGTAAGGCAAAACATGGTGGGACCTGCTTTGGTTTCTGCCAGTTGGAATCAGTGAGGAGACACTTTGCACATGGGGAAGGTTGTATGTGCACCTTGGCCTCTGTAACCAGTGTCTGCCTGTCCAATTGCTTTTTGAGTAGATGGAACCTCATGGCTGTCCCTCACTCAAGGACAAAGCTCGATGTAGTCTGTTGCTTACCCACATAACAAGTTAACATTTGCCTCTTGTTTCACTGGAACAGGCCAAAAGATATTTCTTTTTTAAAGCTCAGCTCAGGAAAATCAAAAATGTGAATCCAAAGTAGTTCCACTAAAGCAATTCCTTTGATAGCAAAACCGAGCGTTCCATGTGGCCTCAGTTCTGGGAGAACGATTCTGCAAGGCAGCTTTCACTTACTGAGTGGATATTTATCTTTCTTCAGACATTTGCATGGACAGAAAGAAATACAATTTGCATATGGCATCACTGAGCCAAGGATCCGGATGACTTAACGGATAGCTCTGAACCGCTTTTAATTGCACCAGAGTACAGAGTGTTTGTGAAAGAACCGTGCTCTGAACAGCAGCAGAAGTTGTCAGAGATATTCAAACATTAATCTTTCTCTTCAAAAGAAACTGATTTTTGGACAGTCTTATAAAACAGTCAAGTCTGAATTGATTTCTGCTTGAGAGCAGAAAGCAGGACTTGATTGGGACTTAGAGGCTGCACGCCAAGACTTCATACAGAGATGAGTTTAATTTGTTTGGACTGGAAGAAGCTACATAATAAAAATAAGCTGGTAGACATAGCTGTTCATTCAGATACTTCATGTACTCATTATTGTCCACACACCACCAAAAGTTGGCTACCCTACAACTACCTGCTAGCGGAGATTTGTCATTTCTCATACCAGCGACTCAGACAGATGCATATTGCTTCTTCCTCAGTGTTTCTGGGTACTGGCTCACAGACTGTTCTTTTATTTAACTCTCTTTTTTGTTTTGTGTCAGGGTGAGTGTTCCCAGAAGTGCTATTACATCTTCGTCATAGAGACCATCTGTGTGGCTTGGTTCTCCCTGGAGTTCTGCCTCCGATTCATTCAGGCAAGGAGCAAGTGTCAGTTCTTCAAAGGACCCCTAAATATCATTGACTTCTTGGCTATTTCACCCTATTATGTTTCCCTCATCTTCTCAGAGGATGACTCAAATGAGGAGGACGACAGACCAAGCAGCAACACATATTTAGAGAAGGTTGGTTTGGTGCTACGTGTTTTACGTGCCTTGAGGATCTTGTATGTAATGCGCCTTGCCCGACACTCCTTGGGCTTGCAGACTTTGGGCCTCACAGTTCGGAGATGCACACGGGAATTTGGCCTGCTTTTACTCTTCCTGTGCGTGGCTGTCACTCTATTTTCTCCTTTGGTGTATCTTGCCGAGAATGAATCTGGGAAGGTGCTTGAATTTACAAGCATACCTGCTTCTTACTGGTGGGCTATCATCTCAATGACCACCGTGGGGTATGGAGATATGGTACCACGCAGTGTCCCTGGTCAGATGGTGGCTCTGAGTAGCATCCTCAGTGGGATTCTCATCATGTCTTTTCCTGCAACATCGATATTCCACACCTTCTCCCATTCATACTCGGAGCTGAGGAAGGAACATGAACGAATGCAGTCTCGGCTGAACAGAGTAAAAAATGCCAATCACCCTGGTGAAAGCGACACCTTCAATGAGACAGACAGCTTGATCCTGGAAGATCAAGCTTCACCAATCAAATACATTTACAAAGGGAACTAAGCTTGGATGTAAAACTTTCCCAAGCGCAGGAACAGAAATACGCAAGTGCACCAACATAATGCACAAGGCAAGGCAACAACACAGGATACGATGCTGCTTTTCTCTGCCAGCATAGGTATAACAAGCAAGCAAGCCCACGCTGCCAGCTCCAGCACATCAACACGGAGCTGGAGGCTCTGAGAATGTCAAAAGTTAGTCTGTTCAATAATAAATATTCATTCTTCTCTATGAACAATACGAATAAACTTTGTCTCTGCCAGTCATGTATCTTGCTCAATACCTAATACTGAAAGAGTAACAAACAAACCGGCTTCTGTTGGCACAAACACAAGTGTTATTTTATTTGCCTTTGAGTTTCCAATGTTCTTGCAATTAACAGCTTGGGCCAAGCATTAGAATGGATTCTGTCAGGGCCACGCACCAGTGCTGTTTATCCAATGCTCATCTACCAGTCATACAGATGAAGCCTCGATACAACTCTGAATTCTGTATCTATAGCTACTAATAAGCTTAAAATAAAAGCACTGTATGTGAAAGCTTTCACAGTTTGCCTGTAGCCAGATGATCAATCTATAAATAACAAATTGCACTGCTGCTGTATAAAATACATTGTGTTTGCAAGAGAATTTGCTTGAAGTTGCAGATTGCAAACATTTCATATGAGACAGCAAAAGTTTTCAAACTTCTTTTTCATATACTTATTTAAAATAATAATGGGAAATAAAAATAACGAGGAATAAAAAAAACAAGCTTACTAACAATATTAAGGAGAGTTGGTGTTATCTTTTCAACCGAATAGTGATGCTTCTTCATAAGGAAGATAAAAAATTGAGTTACTGAAAATGAGATGATAGCTCAGAAGTACAAATAGTAAAGAATGAGGTGAATGATTGCCCGAGAGGCATGGGGAGGGATTTCCCCTCTAATGAGGGGAAGTTGTTTGTTTGTGGATATCCAAGTGTAGCCAGAAGAAAGCAATAGGGCTATGTGGGAGTCAGCAGTGCTACTTTGTGGGATACTCTAGACAATTTTTCACAATTTGTCCTTTTAGACGGGGTGAATGCAGTTGGTGAAAACTGATACCAAGGCAGGATGGTTGGGTCTGCGCAAACACTAGTGTGGAGAGCCTGTGTCAGCTCACCGATCTCCGCCTGCAACCACTTTGTGCACCTGCAGAACTTGGACTGCTGAATGTTGGGCAAGTAGTTTAAGTACTGAGATGAACCAAGGCCTAAATGATTTTTAATCAGATTTACAGCTTTCATTATTCCATGTCTTAAATCTTTTCAAGGTTGCCATAGTGCTGTCACGGAGGAAAGCCCAGTGACCTTTCAACCTTTCCATTCCATTCTAGCACAGTGTGGGGCAGCCCAGAGCCCAGGGGTTGTGACCCGTTGCCCATGTGGACACAAAATCAGTCGCTTGCAGTTATGCAACTTCATGCAGGCATTTGGGAGTTTAGGGTTTTAGATGCCATCCTCATGGAGCTGCAAAGCTTCGACACAGAAAAGCACAGTTGTTGGCACAGTTTGCTTCATGTGACTCAAATTAATCCCTTGGACTTATCTTGCTACTGAGCCTATGATTTAAAGCAGAAAAACTGTAGCAGATTGTAGATGGGTTGTTCCAACACAACTGGAACAAGCTGACTCTAGATAACAGGCATTTATATTTGACACATAAAGGGTGGAGTTTCTGCTGTTTTCTTTTATCTTTTTGTTTTTATTTAGCATTTTTTTTTCCAGCGATTCTCTACAGTAGGACTACTTAGACAGTAAACCAGACAAAATCCAACCCCAATCTGGACCACAAGCCAGACCCCTCTTGGGGTTCTACGCATGGTGAGGCCAACTGCATTTCACCTGCATTTCCTTACAGTCACTCTAGTTTCTTAGGAAAAACAATTGCACACTGCTACAACAGCCAGTACAGCCTGCCTGAGCCCCTCTGCTCTGTCAGAGCCTATGTCAGGGCTCACCCCTGCCCTCTAATACCAGCTAGAAGCGAGGAGATGTAGGTTAAATCTTAGAAAACAATTCCTCACTTTGAGGATGCTGAAGCACTGGAGCAGGTTGCCTTGGGAGGTTGTGGCAGCTCCATCCCTGAAAGTGTACAATGCTGGATTGGATGGGGCTCTGGGCAGCCTGGTCTGGTGAGAAGTGTCCCTGCCCATGGCAGGGGATTGGGACTAGTTGATCTCTGAGGTCCCTTCCAATCTAAACCATTCTATGATCTTATGGTCATTCTATGATTCTGTAATTCCTGCTAGAACACACATCCTCACCCAGAAGAGTCACAACTTCTAAAAGACACATACTGCCACTGGCACACACATTTGAGATACAGTTAGATACAGCAATTGATTTGCTTTGCATACTTAGTAGTTTTCTTACTAATTGAGGAGTTAGTTCACTATAGTCCCATAGAAAATGAGACCAGCCACATTGTTATAAACAGATAGGTAGCCGGAAAATATTTGGGCTTCTACTGCAAAGGTTCTTAAAACAGCTTAATGTCCAACAGGTTCTGTGATGTAGGTGGAGTTGTGGACATAACAAGCATCCAAATTCAGAGCAGTCTTGAGTCAGTAAAGCACTTAAGTGCTTCCAGAACACAAGGTGATAGTGCTCTGAAACATGGAGGTCAAACAAACAAACAAACAAACCACTGATGTTTAACAGTGCAGTCAGTGCTTGTGCTTTCAGCAGAATCAGGCTATAGCTTATAGTTCTGTTTCTATCTTAATCTTCTCCTGTAGCAGGGTCTGGGCTGCACCAACTTTCATAGGAAATGCCCTTCATGATTCACTGTGTTATCAGAGAGGGGAAAAAACATGTGGAGAGGAACATTTAGTTCCCGTGTAACTCAGCTGAGTAACAAATTCAGAACAAGCAGTTACAATTAGCAGATACTGTTGTTGCCAAGATCATATCATTTCATAAGCAGACTTAATTAAAAGAGCAATTTAGGTACCCGGCATACAGTTTCTCTTAGTTCAAAGCATTTTCCCTGACTCTAAATCCTCAAAACATCAGAGGAACACAATTATGCAGGGGAAACCATGTTGTCCAGCCCTCACCAACGCATTACATGTCTTTTTAGGCTTCTAATTGCTGCTGTGACACAGAAACAACTCCTCCTGTATAATGAAGGGACACACAGACCTCTCCACCACTCTGCTATGTTTGGGAAAGTTGATAGATGCCCTGCAACCAGCTGTGGACACTAGAGAGCTTGACAAGAGTCCCATAAAAACACAGTGCAGGATCCTTCCAATTACTGCTCTGACTTGGAATCTGACACAGGGAATGGGGTTTGATCATGAACTAAATGAAAATTTTCTAGAATGTTGAAATTGCACTGAGGGGCTCAGACCTTTGCCTTCACCTGTCAAACATTTCTTCAGGAATTCAGCAGATCATTTCAAATTCTCTCCGCTGCCCATATACCTCCCGGCTGCTCTCCAGCTGTTTCTCCTCTTTGACTTTCATTAATTCCTCTGGTAGAGAAGCATTACATAAGATGGACATATTATTTCAGTAATGAACTCTCATTAATTTCATAGGTGCAGTATTTTATTATTCCCATATGTTAAATCTCCTGAAATTTGTTTTTCATCTGTCTTGGTCAATCTCAAGTTTGCATCCAGTTGCTAGGTTATTATTTAAGTCACATCAATTCACTGAAAGGAAAAGTTCGTTACAGAAAGGGATAAATTGCAAAAGAATTTACTAATTGCACTGCATTTCCTAGGCAGGAATTGCAACAGAACTATTTAAAAATGGTACTGGGCACTATTTTCATTTCAAGCATACCCAGACAATATTCTGCAGCTACACTGAACAGTGAAACGCAGCTGCTGACAGGAATTACATGCAGCAGCCCCCTCTGATGTTACTCCTCAGGAAAGATCTCCTCCTCCCCTCCCCTTCTTTTTTTTTAATGCAGAAAATTATTTGAATACATTGCAGTAATCTATAAATAATGATGATAACCTCGCAGGTCAAGGACATGAAAAGTACAGCACATCCTCTAAAGGAGCATCAGAATTTTTTTACTTCTACAAGTAATAAATGATTAGCTACAATTTTAAGTTAAAACTGATAAAAGGCTGATATACCACACATTCCTAAATGGAATCTGTTTTCTGTGTGGTAAAAAGCAAGATATTTTAGCACATTTTACTGCAAGTATTAAATTCTTCCCTCTGAATGATGATGCTTTTGTAGCAATGGCTTATGTGAGCTAAATAGGACTCCTGCCACTTCCCTGAGTCCCAGCTGTGGCACAGGCCCTAAGAAACAGGACAAAGCTGTGGATATACCAGGTACTAGATATGCTCACAGGGTTCTCTGTTGGCCTCTGCTATGGGGTTCTGAACTGCATTGTCCCAGCAGACAAAGCAGAGACTGAGCTGAATATTCCTCTTTCCTTACAGGACACTGGCATGCAGCTCAGACAACCTCCCAGCTAGCTTGGGTGAATCAATTGTTGCATATCAGGTGCAGAACTTGTTAGGAACCTACAGTTCTTGATTTGTAATATTAGGATGAAACATAATACTTGTGGTTGCACTAATTGTTCAGGATTTATTCTGAATGACCAAATGATACGCACGTGGAAAAGATGATAAAAAGAACTAAGGCATTTTCCTTCTTCTTATGCTCCTGTCTTCGTCATTGTACTTCTGATAGAAGGCAGTTCTAATAAACATGTTTTCCCCAAAGCTTTGTGTTCCTCTAGTTCCCTTATGACAGTGCCTGATTACCGTGAAAAGCTCACGTGGAGGTGGAAAGGATCTGTCCCAAAGCCTCTGCACTGTAAGAGATAACTGTGTCCAAGGAAATAGCTCATCTAAACCCTGTAGGCTTGGATCATCAGTACCAAGTGTTTAAGGTGCACTCTGGCAGGAGAGTCAGCAAAAGGGTTAAAAACCTAGCCTGGGGTTCATTATTTCTGTACTTCCTGCCAATACTACATCAGTTGTAAAAATCAACCTACTGTCTAAGTGAGAAGGGCTGTAGAAGGCCCTTTGGGTGTTTCACTTCTGAAAGTGTTATATCACCAGCAATAAGTCCCATGACTAAGTAATAAAACGCAATCATCCTGAAACAACACTTAAAATTTTAAATCTTTTAAATGGAAAGGTCTACTGCTTTATACCTGACAATTCTGTTCTAGGAAAATCTTTCAGGACTTAATGTATGAGTGTAGAACGCCAATAATAAAGTCATCATATCTTCCAAACTTTCCTGCTTGCCAGTTCTATCTACATATTAGTCACTCTGACATTAACTACGAGTCAACAGGTCTTGGATTCACCTAATACCTTTCTTTTCACTGTGACTCTTCTCAGTAAGAACAAATGGAATGATACAGAATTTTGCTTCTGCTTAAATGTAAAGCAGATGTGGTACAATTGATATTGACCTTGCAGGGCGAGGAAATGCCTCGGGGGGAATTCAGTCACGTTTCACTTTATTTCAGACAGACAGCCTGATCAATTGCTGCTCTTCCACCAGTTGCTTTCAACTCTGCATCCAGGTCCATATCCTTTCTCACAGAGAAAGAATGCAGACCCAGTGCCTTCCTGCTTCTATGGATCCTTTTGTTTTCATCTGCCTGTTCTGGAACCCCAACATCAGGAGTCGTTCCTTTGCTACACAAAAAGCCATCTCGTTTAAGAATTTTCTTATTAAAATTCATAACCTTTAAGGTACCATGTGACAAGTACTAAAGATAATTGCATTGCACTCATGAACAGAGAGTATTAATAAAACAAAGGCAGAGCTTTTATGTCCTTCAGTCAACAGGTGTTGCTCTGTCCTTGAAGTAACTGTCTCACACTGTCCGTTAAAGTTTTCTAATTAAAATTTCAATTGCAAATCACTGTTCTTGAAGTGTCTTCACCAGAACAACAAAGCAGGTAACAATCATCAAACTTTATGCCTTGAGGATCTAATTCACCCAATTAGGTAAGTTTTCATCAGTGTGATGTTTCACTCTTCCCTAGCTCTCTGGAGCCTTCCTAACTACCTAGTTCCACACCAAATTAGTCTGAGCTGTTCTACCTCTGAGAGGGTCTTATATGAGAATTTCACAAAATCATCAGCTCAAAGACAACAAACTCCAGGAGATTTCAAAGCTTCAGAGAGACGAAAGAGTTATGAGCTACTCTTGATTAAAGGAGAGAAAATTATTACACAGTTCAGCAAAGATACATGAATAGACTCATACAGCAAAATTGCTGGGTTTTACGGGATATTTTTAGGAGAATATGAACCATCTATGTTGAATCCAGCTCTATCTGTAATTCCAAGTCAGAGAAAGATATTTGTACTTTGAATTGTGCTTGCAGGATTTAGTGCAGCCATTTCCAGAGCTGATGAAGATAACGTTACCAGCTCATTAAGGTGCAAGTAAGCGCACTGAAACAAATCAAACTAATTTCATACTGATACCAAGAGACCTAAGAGAAACTGAAGGTCAAATAGATTTATGCCTTAAATGATTCAGACCTTGTGAAATATTCTCACAGAATTTAAATCAGCAATTGTCTGAACAAACCCTGTAGCCAAGGTTCCATTCCTCAGAGCTATTACACACACGGCATTAAAAAAATCCAAACCAAAGCACAGCAATGCATTTCAAGAGGAGGCACATTAGAAGGGACAATATACAGAATGAAAAATAAACCAGTTTCAAATGATCTCCCAAAAGAGCAAAATATGTCAGCAGCAATAACAGTTTTGCTGGTATTTAATCACTGTTTGTTGAAGTAACAGCAAATTAAAGGCTCATTTTTGCAGGTGATACCAGTGAGCGGCTAAGTGCTTCTAGCTTTGTGAAAATCTATAGTGTTTGAATCAGCCATTACACTGAAAACTTTAAGAAGAGCAACCAAACATTATGATAAGGTAGTTAAATTTTATACTTGACTACTTTATTTCACTGAAGTAACAGAGATTCTGGCTGGTTTTAGAAAAGACCTCTGTGCTTCACACTGCACAATTCTGTACCTGAGCTGGAGGTACCAAAGGGGGGAAAAAGGAAAGAAAACCAGCTAGATTTGCTGTAAATCACTAGAATTATTACAATCCATAGACAATCCAACTCACCACGGCTGAGAAGCGGCGTTACACTGCTGCAGTGTCACTCTTGTCCTTCACAGAGTGATTCTGAAATGTAAAACAATCAATCAGAAAGCTGAAGATCAACCTTATGTCAACCACTAACCATGAGCAGCACTGCAGGCTTTGTGAGTTTTGTTGGATTGGGATCCCTGCAACCTGTTGACAAGAATTGCAAATGCAGAAACCAATGCATTTCCATTCTTATTTCTACTCCTGTTACTGTAGTTTTACATAGACATTGGTCTTCCTAAAAGCACTCTGAAATGGCTACAGCAAACGCTCCCAAACACCTGCATTACCAAAAGGGAGGGAATTTCACCTGACCTTCAAAGATCTCCACCATCACTGATACTTTATGGGAAACTGAGGAAAAAAGGCATGTCATTCTTGATTAATCTTGTTTCCAACTGAGAGAAAAGGGGCCACCAAAGGGTCTCTATTAGCAGGGGATATCCTAACCCTAAACTGCTGTTACACAATTGCTGTATTGCTGTGCGTGGCAGAGAATACCAGGCAATTGTAACTACCAGGAGGTGCTGAACTTGCTCCTTCAGGGCATGTTCATTTGAGAGTGAAGCTGGCACAGGCATAGCTGCTTGCTTGCTTGCTCAACTCTGGCTGAAAAGCAGCATTGAGGACTGCCAATGTTTATGTAATTCTCTCATTTTATTCAGAGAGCAAGAGCAACCAGCCAGAAAGTCTTGGAGCACCCTGAACGTAACAAGACAGCAATGACACTTATTCCTCTTCACTGCTTCTCTGCTGAATAACCAAGCTTGTATTAGTCTTGGAAGTTTTCATCTTCCGAGATGTGGTGGGTAAGTCAAATAAGCTGCAGAGCTTATCCCTGCCAAAATTTATGCATGAGGATTGTCCTGAGGAATTGTCCTGCATGACTAAGCCTCATGAGGCAGCAGGGAAGCAGCTCTAGAGGAGCAAGAAGTAATGGAGGTTTTTTCCTCAGGAAACCTGTGGGTTTGCCCATAAGAAATTACTCCAATTTCTACAGCTCACTGGTTGCCACAGATATAGTTCCCTCTCTCTTTCTTTCCACTCGTGCCTGTTGTGCTACATGGGGACAATCCATTTTTTATTCATAGGCTTTGGGAGGATCAGTAAATCTGCTGTGCCATGGCAGGCAGTTTTGAAGCTAACTCCTCCCCAGCTGTGGCTGTGACCTGCAGACATGTGAGGAGTGAGTGAAGTGTTACCTCTGCAACATTACACTGACCTCCTGATACTGTCACTTGGTGTACCTGTACTGCCTGAACAAAACCACTTTACTAACATGTGCACTGAACATCCAGAGGAGTGCAGCTGAACCTGAAAGAACACTGCTGTGGTGTTGAGCCAACATTCAGACACTGGTGTCCAGGATTTTCTCTCTCTCCTCCAGCCCATCAAGGACTGAAGCACAGATGGATGGATAGATGGGTGGATACACTCACTCTTCAGGCATGTTCCAGCTCTGTTCCCTTCTTATTTGGCATCTCTGCTTTGTTACTGCCTGTGTTACAAACACCTGATGTTAGCACAAGGCAGCTTTGTGTCTCAAAATACTCTTCTGATGCTGTTACACAAATTACAACATGAAGCTGAAAAAAAGGAGAAGACTCCAGTGACTGACATCTTTTTGTCTATAGGACCTTTGTCTTTCCAACACATGAACTACCAAATCAGAGGTTGCTTAACCTGACACTGGTGGTTCACAGGGATGCCTCCAGCCTACGAAACCCCATAGCAGACCATTAGCACTCTGCGTTTGAATGTTGCTTTCTGAGCCAAAACTTCCTCCCATTTAAATTAACTGTGATGATTCACGTCGTACAAAATCAACTAGGCTTAAAGTCTTAACCCAGCAAAACAACTTTCTGAAAATTAAGATCCCCACCTCAGAACGGCTTGAAGCACTAGATCCTGCTCTGTCCTGGGGATGCTCTCGCGGAGGTCCTCACACCTTCTGTCTTGACAGCCATCTAGTGGCACCTGCACTACTTAGCAAGGTAAAGCAGAGGCTAACTCAGTGCTCAGACAGGTCCTCTCCTGTCAGAGTGAGAAGCAGTTATGGGAGGATGGAATTTATACTTGCATCACCTTATTTATTGACCACCACCCTATAAAAATCACTATGTATTGCTATGATGTAAACACACCATCATAACACGTAGTGGCTATCAAAGTTTTACAGTTGCTAACTGCACCCTCTGCTGCATCATGGCTCTGAGGTGAGATGATACTCAGATAGTGAGCCTAACACTGATTCTCCTGCTTCTTCCTACAGCCAGGTCTCTGCTCCTCTCCAGGGAAAACTCCAAATGGACTTTCCTGCTTCCTTCCTGCATCACTGCCCAATGGCTGTTGCTGCAGGTCAAGTGGTTCAACCACAGACACTGAACCTCTCTAGAAGTTTTGCCACAGGGTTTTCATTAAGAAGCAAAGATTCTTAAAGCTGCCTTGAGCTGCTGCATACTCCTCTTTGGACCCTTTCTGTCGCTCCCCCCACTTTCAGGCCTGTACCTGTGCTACTCAGTTTAAAGTTGCCTGATTCCCTCTGCAGACTAAGCTACTTACAGCAGTAACTTCCAGTTGACTCAAAGGACTTCCTGCACACCAGAACAAATACAACCTGAGCTTTGCTCCCTTCTTCCTCAGTTACCAATTGCACCCTTTCAGATTCTAAATGCTGAGATTTACACCACCTGCCCAGAATCACCTGGAGACTATCGTGTTTTTTCTTCACAGATCCACTTCTGTCATCTCCTTTTACCTGTGCTCTGTTGTTGTCCCAGCAGAAGCAATAAGAACTAGAACAAATCTAGAAGATACTCTGCATGAGAAAGCAACAGCAACCCCTGTCATGCCAAGCACATTTCCCAGTTCAGTAAACCATTGCACTCATTCCTAACTATAGACATCCTTCACTGGTTTTGTGACTTTGCAGGTGCTGCCTTGCCTTGAGGTGCTGAGAACTGTGAAATTAACAGTAAAATACCTTGGGTAGCTTAGCATGAAGGTAAGAAGATTGCAAATTAATGTTAAGTTTTATTCCAGTTTACCCAGAGGGCAGGAATGTATTCTAATGGTAAGGGGAGGAAAAAAAAAGAAAGAGAAGATTTAGAAGAGTCAGCATGAGTCTTTAGAGTCAGGTGTGATCATTCTATATATTACAAGGAACCTAAAAAGAAGTGCCTCCAGAGTTCACCTCTAGCTGTACCTGCATGGGTTAAATCGCAGCAGATGGGCTGTTCAGGGAAGCAGCTCATTGCCAAAAGCATGATTTGACCCCAGAATACAGTAACTGGTCAAACTACCATTGAGTCGCAGCAGGCAGGTTACTTAGCCAAGGCTTCCTACCAGAAATAAATGTTGTAAATAGGATTTTAAAATTCTGGTCAGCTTACAAGGATGAAGATACTGGCAGCTCTCAGCATAGTGGACTTCGAATTTGCTTTTTGTCTACCTTTTATACACTCAAGCCCTAACTTAATTAAACCACTCATCTTATCTCCTTGTATGCAAAGATTTCCTCCAGCACTCAGAAGGGATACATGAGATACTACAACCAAGAAAAAATGCAAGAGAAACAGTTCTAACTTCATAGATTAACACAGAGAATCTCATTTCTCCAGCCTAAATTGTCCACAAAGAGGAAGACACTTCTCTTTCTGTCTGCCAGCACACTGACCACTCAGCCCTGAGTGTCTGAACCTCCCAAGCTGTTCCTAGTGATTTCTAACGAGCTCTGCTGTCCTTCGATCCCAGCCTGATGAAGTAACACGGAGGTGTTTCTTCACTTCTTGTGGCTCTATGTCTCTTTGCAAAGTTCTGCAAGCAACCGAAAGGAAGAGAAAGGGAAAAGCTTTAGCTGACACTCATCTAACAGACACCGTTACGTGGAAGCTAATATCCTTAGGGAGAGGAAATGGCACAGGGACAGAGAGCAGCAGCAGAAGGCTGCTACACAATGTGAGAAATTGACTCTGAGCTTTTTCTACTCCTATTGAAAAGGCAGCAGGTTTTGTCTCAGACTTTATCCTAGCTCCTTTCACAGTTCAGAGGCTTTAGCCACCAACAGGTCTCAGGACCTGCCCTCCTTCCCAAAGAATTCACACTGAAGAATTTAAGCAGACATGGTTACTGATGTGCACCTTTCCAGAATGGAGGCTCCAGCTAATAGCTCAAATGCTGCCTGGAAGCTCCTGGTGAAACAAATTACTTCTATATTTAATGTACTAGAACAAGTGGACCAAATTACACAAGTATTAAAAATCAAGCTAGTATTCTGTCCTTTACAAATCCAAGTACAAGGTGTGCAAGCAAACAAATCACCCCTTGCCCCCTGAAACTGAGGAGAGGGGGAGGAGAATATAACAAAATTAACTGAACTTTGCACTTCAGGCTTTTCTCTGCAAATAAATCTCTCTTGAAATTAAACACAAGGAAAGCAGACTTTAAAGCCTAACCCCCAAACTGAAAGAGAATTCACATTTGTGAAGTTATAACAATAGGAAAATATGGAAAATGACTTCACACCTTTACATTGGTGAAAGATGAAACGTGAAGTTCCTTCACATTTTTATAAAACACTAAATGAATGTATTTAATCTACAGCTGCCTTATTTTTGAAAGTGGTATGGTTTTGCACTGAGCAGTACAATAGCTAATACTATCTGAAGTGCAGCATACAACTCCTGCATTCTTGAACACGGTGGTTATTACTGCACCACGTTACACTGACAAGCACCTACAAATGTAGTCCCATTAAACTGGAAGCCCAAAGCCATCACTGTGATCATCCAGTCTGGTGTACAGCCCTTGTCTTCACATTAAGCCACTAAAATGTCTGAATCTAAGCCTGACTCATCGCTAATTGTCTGTAGGTCTGCAACACTGTAGATGGAGTGTATTACCTGCAGAGAGAACAACGGCGGCTACTCAGGAGAGTTCACAGTTGAAGCCAAAGATAAGAGAGGGAGAATGATTTATTATGAAAATTTTCCATGTGTCTTAGCAGTTGTACATTTCTATGTGATGTTCTTATTTGCACCCATCTATTTTTAAAACAGCTCCAAAGGATGTGCTGTCCGTGAGGCAGCAGGAAGACACGAAGGAGGCAAATTAAAAAGAGAAAAATGAAGCACACTGGACAAGGTCAAGAAGGCAGGTCTGTGCACAGGGAACTGGGCTGGAACACGGGCAGCATAGGGGAGCTGTGCCATGAAAGCACATTTTGAAATGTGGCTTCAATTGTAGTCCAGAAGTTTGTCATCACCAGGCCTCACTGATTCTTTGTGTTGCACTGCCCTGTTGGTGAAGTAAAGTCAAGACTGCATTTTGGGCAACATGCCCCCAAGAATAAAAGTGTGGCTGGCCACCTTCCCTCCCACTGACTGCAGTAAACATGCAGTCAGGTTAGCAGTGGAAACAGTGTGCTCCTTGGTGCTGTTACAGTGAAAACAAGCAGGTTTTCCCTATCTCATTAATAGCGCCCCTACTTTAATTAGTTTATTGACAGCAAGTGATGATGCAGATCCTGGAACAGCCCCACATGAGATTTTTCAGAAATTCCAGCTGAAAACCAAAGCTGGCACCTGACTTCACGCTACAAAGCTCAGGCCTGACCCAGCCCTCCCCTCCTCTACCTACTGAGGTAGTGGAAAAGCCCCTCAGCTGTTTTAAGTATCACACACTAAGCATGAGGCAGCACAGTAGATGCATGAAGAGTAGTTTGAAGTTTATATCAACTTGATCAGACATTTTGCTGTTGCCCTGGCCATTTTTAAAGTTATCTCTCTTCTTCCCATTTGTATTATCACTGCTGTGGGACCTGTAATATTAGCAATACTCTTTTTAGTAATCNGTATTATCACTGCTGTGGGACCTGGAATATTATAATTTTAGTAATTATTTGAACCAGAACATAGAATCATAGAATCATTAGGGATCAGAAGGGACCTGGAAAGATCATCCAGTCCAATCCCAGGATCATCCAGACCAGGTCCATGCAGGTTTCAAACGTCTCCAGAGAAGGAGACTCCACAAACCCCCTGGGCAACCCCCTCCAGTTGCTCCGTCACCCACACTGGGAAGAAGTTATAGAATCATGGAACACAGATGAACACTGCTGAAAGGCCTTTAAGTCAAACTGTTAACAGAACACTTTTGTCTCAAACCATCCTCTTCAAAAACACCCAGTTTTTCCACCTATCAACAGAATTTATTGACATTTTGCAGATTATTTTCTATTTATAGAAAAACTGGCTTTGCCTTTTACCAAACAGCCAATTATGTTCCCAAGACAATTAAAATCATTGATTTATGTGAAGCTAGACCAGCTCTTCAGACATAAACACCACCTGCAGTTAACAGCTTTTCTTTTCTTGTTTACAATGATGTGAAACATCAGTTAAAGATGTTCTAAGAGAACATCTGCTTTGGTCTGCTCTAAGAGAATATAAAATGAAACCCAGTAGGAACTGACCATCCTTGATGAGGGTATCTGAAATCAATGAGAACACTGTGGTTAGAGTTCAGTCAGGATGGATGGTGGAAGAAATTCGAGGAGGAAATCCCCCCAGATCTTATTTATTTTCTGTAACACCATAAAATTTCACACAAGCTTTTAGCTGGCTGAAGTAAAACATTAATTGTTTCTTAGGCTGAATTATCACTACAGGTTTCATAAGGATTAGCTGGTATGTTGTTAGTAGTCAGTGATTCAGCATGCCAGAAAACTGGAAGATTAAACAAAAGCTAATTTCTAGAAAAGTAGGACAAAAATCCTTTGTTTCTTTTTCAGGGAAAGGAATTCACAGCTTGCAGGTTCTCAAAAGCTGCCTTCCCACTTGCTGTCTCATGGAGAGAAAGTTTGTCCTCAACTGCAGTGCTTTCCCCGTCCACCTCCTCCCACAATAATGCAGCTTCTAACAATGTGGGATCAGGAAACACCACAGCAATAAGGAATTTCTCTATAAATCAGGCAACGCTTTTGCTGCACTGGTGGTCAGAGTTTGACACAGCTGGACAAGGGACAAGACTGATGCTCAGATTGCTGTGAAGTTTGAAGAGGTATTCGACAGAGCACTGATAAACAAAACTGCACGAGTTGTTTTTGTGCACTCTAGAGAAAACTGTTGGTGGATGTCATGTTTATCACCCAGGAGTGTGCAGGATAAAGTGTATTTCTCATTCTTGTCACTGACTTACCAGCTGCAGGATCCATATTCTAAGAGCCAAGGTCAGTTCAACACCACGCTCTACCAAAAATCCCTTGCTACAAAGGACAGTGTCACTCTCACATCACTGCAAGCGCTACCAACATGTAATCATTTTCGAAAGACTGGCAATCTGTGTTTGGGGTGCAAAACCTGAAATCTGAGTTAATAAGAATGACTCTTATTCTAGTCTTGTGCTTCCATGATGGCCTGTAAATACAATCCAGAATGGATGTACGTTCAAGTCTTAGCTATTGGGCCTCTGTTCCTTTATGTAGGAACAATGGATGTATTGATGGGAAAGGTTCTATCCACTTTTTGACCAGGCAGCCACTTCACAGTCTTTGAAAGAATAATGAAGCAGATATACTTCCATTTAGCATGATATTTAAATAATGATAATTTCTTTTTTATGAGAAATAATTCAGACCCAACTCCTGATACAATTCTACATCAGGTTTGCCTTTTGTATTGCAGTGTTACATTCAGCTGCAGCTCTCACCAAGTTCTCTATCATAAATATCAGTGGTATTTGGGACTGAGAAACAATGAGCATGCTGAGAAACTGGAACAGGTTCCCAGGGAGGTTGTGGCTGCCCCCTTCCTGGAAGTGCTCAAGGCCAGATTGGCTGAGACCTTGAGCAATGTGGTCTGCTGGGGGGTGTCCCTGCTCACGGTTGGGGGGTTTGAACTAGATGATCTTTAAGGTCCTTTCCATCCTGAACCATTCTAGGAATCTATGAAAACAGGTAAAAGATAACGACAACAGATACAGCTCTTGGTAAGATAAGACACCAGCAGAGAACAGCTGATACGACTCCTATACAATACTTCAGATTCTCAAAGGTGCCTTAGGCTCTGGGTATTTTGTTGAGGTTTTTAGCATTTAAGGGCCCTTTGACAGTGGCAATGGCCTCAAACTGCACCAGGGGAGGTTTAGGCTGGATATTAGGAAAAATTTCTTCACTGCAAGGTTTGTCAAACATTGGAACAGGCTACCCAGGCCATGGTGGAGTCCCCATCCCTGGAGAGATTTAAAAGACGTGCAGATGTGGCACGAGGGACATGGTTCAATGGTGACTTGGCAGTGCTGTGTTAACGGATGGACTTCCATGATCTTAAATATCTTTTCCAACCAAAATGGTTCTGTGATTCTATGACTCTGTAACTCATGCAGAAAATTATGTAAATGGCCTTAAATAGCCTTTCAAATGCCCACAAGCCTTCAGTAGTTCTGCAAAATATTTAGTATCATGCTGTGTGATAGATAAATGTCACATACTAAGTATAAACCATACTCCTATTGAATATTCTGGAAGAAGCCTCCCATCTAAGTCAGGAGATAGTCCATGAACAGCAGTAGCAGAAATGTTGCAGCACCCAGAAGGATTTATCCAGGAGAGAGCGAAGCTTTGAAACATTTTCAATTCATACCTGAGTGATCTCTCACTTTCCTCTAGGCTCCCTCTGCCATCATGTTATGACGAGAGTCCCAATTAAACAGATGCAGCTGCTAAAATTAGCTGTTGTAATAACAATGCATCGGTTCATGCTTCAACATGGGTTCAGAGGCACCTCAGCACTCTCTGACAGCTGGGAAGGCCACCGAGGAAGTCACTGCTTATATGCTCTGAGGTCAGACATTTCCCAGAGCAAGGTCTGGCCCCAGCAGTTGGTAATGGGCACTTTTTGCCTCCAAGGAAGTTCTGACACAGATGCACGGTTCTGCTAAGGAACTGGCAGCAGCAGCACTGGGCTTTTAGGTCTGGACAGTACAGCTCCTTCAGTTGGACTTTGAAGAAAATGCAGGAATCATCTCTGACTTCCTGAGTGAATTAATGTTTCTCTTCAGTCTTGCAGCACACAACTGTCTGTCCTTTGAGACTGGAACTCCGCACAGACTGACAAGCCATAGGTAGCAGTAATCTGCAGGAGAAAAGTGTTAAGACTTCTTATCAGAAATACAGTACATGAAACATTAATCTCAATAGGTTTAGGCAAATTACAACAAGCTTAAAAGTCTCCATTCCTTTTATTCTTTGTTTAGCTTTGCTCTCCATCTCCTATGTATCCCACTTATTGTAAGTGTCGTAATGCTGCCTTGTGTCTCTTCTCAAGAAACATCAACCACATCAGGTTTTGCTGCACCCATGGGAAGCCTTTCACTGGTTTTCAGTTTCAGTGAGGTAAGGCCATGTGATTGTTGCATAAACAAGCGTGAGTGGGGAGCGAGCGTCCAGCTCAGGGTTCTCCAGGCTAAGGGCTGCTATGCAATGTTTATTCATTAGATCATATATTCACTTACTAGCTTGTTCTGTTCCCACAAGTTCCTTTACCTAGTCCCTCAGTACTGAATACATCTTCTAGAGATTCAGATCCCACAATAAAAAATTAACTATTATCCATGTTACAATATTTAGCATCTGCTACAAGTCACTCCTGGCTAGTTATCAGCTCTTCTCTGGCTCCCTAATGATTTTCTTGGAGAGGGAGAGGCTAGGACTGACTACATTTGATCTAAAGTAAGATTGCTTAGCTCATGCTGGCTATTACATCTGGCAAATGTTTCTCCTGAGTGACATTTTTGATCTACATTGCTACAGTGACACTCGCCAGAGCAGCATCTGTTAAAGAGTAAGAGATGAAGACATCTGTACCCTGTTCTGTACAGGACAGCTGAAAATAAACTATAACGAAGAAGTTAGCAGTTTTAACTGTTTGCAAACAGCAATTTTGGAGGATTAAAGCTCCTCTCCTGCAGGCTGAATAAAATGTCAGAGCTGCTTCTTTTCTCCACAAGGAAATACATTTCCTAACAGACCCAAAATCAGAAGGCAGAAGATTTGTTAAATTTTACATGCATTGTGGTAAAGTTGGAGGCTGCCTTGTCTGGTGGTCCTGTGTAACTGGGTACTTGGGATCCCAATTTACCATAATGTCTAGTGACACCCTGTATCCTTGGTGTTGGAAAGGCTGAATTACTGTTTAATAGTCATAAATTCAGGGTGAGGTTCACTAATAAGACCCAGAGTAAAAGGGTATTAGAAGACGAGAAGCCTGACTTTTATTCTTGGCATTTGTCACAAGTGCTAACAACAGGGTTGTTCTGAACTTGGGCTACTAAATGGACACGGGAAGAATTACAGCTCCCTTGTTGGGGATGATTGATTACTCTCCTTGATTTCTAATTTTGCCTGAGCAAATATTTCAAGTTCTGGTCTTGAGGTTGCAAAATAAATCATAATATAATTATGCCTTGCCAGTGTTTCAGAGGAAAAAAGTGCATGAATTTATTATTTCTGATAAGCAGTCTTACAATAACAGAAGCCTGAGGTTTACCAGCAAGACAAATAAATTAACTTCTGCTATCCATGCATTTCATTCCTGATTGAAATGCCTAAACACGCCATTTCAAACCAGCCTCTTCACTCTAGAAAGTGAGCAGGCTCATGCTTATAGAAACAAGGATCAGAGGCAGGACAGGCTCCTGTATGTTTGGAAGGCAGCTGGGTTCAGGCTATCAAATACATCAAGCCTAACAGTGAGCACAGAAGCACCGGGTCTCCTGTCAATGGATATAAACGGTTTTGTTTTACATAATGGAAGAGCAATCTGTACAGCCACTGCTTGGAACTCAAGACAGTGTATTTATGTTGTATGCTAGCTGATTTTTGGCTGTCAAGCTGAAAACTAACTGTAGAAGGTGGAAGTCAAAGGCTGAGATTCATTCGAATTCCAGAGCAAAACTGCCATGACAGATTGGACGTAAAATGTGTGACAGAAGAGACAAACACTTAATAGTATGTGATAATTCTGTATGTTTGTAATTGGGAGTTTAATTTCCTCGTAACCTCATCACTGTCAGCCCCAGATCTGCCTTTCTCTTCCTTTCTCTTCCTTTCTCTTCCTTTCCTTTCTCTTCCTTTCCTTTCTCTTCCTTTCTCTTCCTTTCCTTTCTCTCCCTTCCCTTCCCTTCCCTTCCCTTCCCTTCCCTTTCCTTTCCTGAGGCACATAGGTAAAACAGGAGCTGGCCTCAGCCAGCATGCAGAAGCAGAGAAGGGCAATTTGGAAAGGCTGAATTAGCTCAAACACTTGATTTATCCAAGCAAAACATCAAGTCTTGATCCCGAGTTCATCTTGAGATGCAAGAGGCACTTCTTCTGGACACTTTCCTACCCACTCCTGTTGCTAGAAAAACTTGGCCTTACTCAGCAACTGTGTTGGATAATAACCCAGCTCTGCTCGTTAATGCAGGCGCACTCAGCCGGAACAGGGCTCTGCTTGGCTGTAATCATGACCCAGACTCATAACAGCACTTAATGTCAGCAGTCATCTAAATTTACTGTGATAAATGGAATAGTTCAGTGGATCCCTAATGATTTCTATTATGAGAATATGCAGGGCAGAGACCTGAAAAACCGAAATCAGACATCTCATTGCTATTTGAATGATAATGGCTCTGCTGCCTGTTTGCCTGGCAGGCAGGGTGAGCTGCGCAAAGTAGCACAGGGCAAGATGTGGCTGCATTTCTTTCTTCTAGCCCATTTTAATCAGGCAACTCTTGAGCAGGGTGATGTTCACAGTACATCTGGCCTATTATCAGAAAGCAAAAGGAAGTACAACTTGAAGAAGCCTGGGTCTGTGTTTGCTCTGGACAGCAGGTAGGCCCTCACTGTGGACTGCTTTCAGCCTTCTAGGCTTTTAATTTTTTTCTCTTTTGAGAGATTTTTAAGCAGTGAAATTGCATTTTAACCACTTTGCTCCCTAATCTCATTGCAAGAATGGAAAGATCTCTCTCAAATGACATGAAACTAGTCAGGACACACTGTGAGACATTCCATCAGATAAACAGCCTGAGCCACAAGTTCAGACCAAAAGACTTCCAACAAGGACGCAGTAACTGTCACTATTGAAACCATAAACAGAATTGCTCAGGTGGTGGTCATGCTGCTATAGTCATTCGGGTTTAGAAGGTGGCTATGAAGGATATCTGTTCAATTAATTAGAAGTTCTATACAATCTAAACAGGTTTAAAGCCAAGTGGTGACTGATATGAGGACAGGTTTAACCTCAGGTTAACTCTAATTGAAAACCAGCGGTGACTGACACAGTGTTCGAATAGGCAGGAATGCCAAGAAATAAAAGTTTACTACATGGACAAGGAATTCCAGAACAAAATGTTCTTTTAAAAAAATATTGATTCCTCAAGAATATTAAAACAAGATTTCATAGAGCCACTGCTGGGTAATGTAATTTTGTAGAAAAACCACAGTGAATTGGAGGAGTTCATATCGTGGTCAGTGGAAGATTAAAATAATGGAATTTTGACACCATGAGATACTTTAAAGTGTATGAATGGGATAAAAAAATCTCACTATCTGGCCCTTCAGCTGATATTATTGAGGAAAGTAGCTAAGAACGTTTCAAAGAGTGGATTAGATTATGTGAATAAGGACCTCAATGGCTGTGACAAAAGGCCAAGGTATGGAAATTACCATTTGCAGCCAGTCAGAAAGATGAAAATAACACAGTTGGAGCAGCACTGAAACTCTTCCTTGCATGGAAGGACAGGAAACAGATGAATTTCCCTAATGATTTCCTTAATGACTTCCTGAGAACTTGACTTTCTATAAAAGCACTGGAGCCCAGGAGGATCAGGCTATCTCTTTAGCAACAACCATTAATAGAAGTGTGTAGAATAAATAATAAATGCTAGATCCTATAAGCAATCAGACATTCAGAAGTCTTAGTTTCCCTTATGGGAACTATTAACATAGTAAAAAATTCAAAATGGCATGACACAGCGTTTTACAAACACACCTGCTACTTGAGATCAGACCCACTGTCTGCAGAGACTTGCCAAGACAAGACACAAATGTATTCCTCCTCAGAACCACACTTAAGAACACTGTGGTGCCCAAAAGGCTTCATCCTGGATGTGTCTGAAGCCCAAGATACTCAGCAAAATTTTGACATGGAATGAAATCTGCTTCTGCAGAACATCCCATCGAAGAGACTAATTCTATTCCAATCTGATGACTTTTATTGCTATTGAAAGCAGTTTTTAATAATAAGAAAGAGGTTTTATGACAATAGGTTTCTGGTTCACTCAAGTGCCAGAGGAAAATGACTTCTCTGCTAATTCTTTCTTTACACTCAGATAAAAAACAGAGAGAAAAAAATTGAGAGAAAAAATGAGAGAAAACAGAGCCATGAGGAAATGGAATTTCATAACAACCAGCAGAACTATCTACACTCTCTTGAAAGAAAAAGTTTGGGACATAATCTCATCCTTCTTGTTTTACAAAAGCACCCATGTTCACTCTACCATACAAGTCACACTTGTACTTAGCTTTGTATTACTTATCACCTCATTTCCACATCTGTGGCTAGCACTGACAAAATACCTTCCTTTCCAATGCACATGCAGTCTGCAGCAAGCAGTATTGATCATTCTATTATCACTCTGTTATGCTTAATTTCCTCTTCATCTTTCAAGTCAAACTCCATCTCAGACCACATCAGTAGTGCTGGCAACACACTGATTGATGAGCCTTGCCTTTGGCAGGCAAGCCTGCCCACTCTAGGTACGCTGTAAGATCACTTTGGTGTTACCCCAGCGCAGCTGAGTTCTCCTAACCTATTCAAAGAATCAAGTTAACACAGGTACTGTGATCTTCAAGTACTCTGGTATAACAAGCTATTAACAGACACAGCCAGGTAGTTTGGCAGAACATGAGAAACCTCTGCCAAGAGGAGGACGCTGCTTCAGCATCCTTGCCTCATCCTTGCCTCAGCACAGACAGGGCTCAGGCGACCTTGTCGAAAGGAGGAGGTAGAACAGTCACAGGCATAAAATTAAATGCAAGAAAACTTTGTGAAGTGAAGCAACTCTGTCATGCTTCTATAGCAAATGAGGTTTTGGGAAGGAATGTGCCCAGAGTTGCTCCTGACAGTAGCAGTAAGTTCCTGATCAATGGCTGTCATTGGCTTTGACGACAAGGATGAAATGCCTTTTCTCTTCCTTTTCCTTTCCAGATCCAGCCAGACCACCAGGTTTTGCTTCATTCACAGCCCTACCAAAGTATGCCATTGTCCTGTGGCCACAGAAGTTAAATTAGTGAACACAGTGGGTATTAGGATTGTATGACAATAAGAACACAGAAGAAAATCTCATTGGTCCATCTTTTCTGATACCTGAAGATGCTTTGAACCTTTGGCATTTCCAAACGTACCCAAGATGTTATCAGGAACTTGATTTAATTGTTTTTCAATAGAATACCTTGAGCACTGCTCTGAACTCCAGCAGTCCATAGAAACACAGCTCTGCAAGTGGAATAGGAACCGAACAGCCACATAAGTTGGTGGTGGCCTTTCCTCTCTTGCTTTGCAAGGTTTTTGTCCCCTTACATTCAGTTGTGCATAAGAAGGCCCAAAGCAGTGCAACTTTGCTTCCCGCAGGAGGACAGGTGGTGGTACCCATAGATGCTGTTTCCAAATCTGTGTTGTAATCTGCCAGCCAGTGGCAAATACGGGGAACTGCTCTGTTCCAAGATCACAACAAGAATTCTCCACAGAAGTCTGCCCACCAGAGCAGACTATAGTGAAGAAATACATCCTTTTTAATTGCAGTCATTTTACAGCTATTTTAGAACATTTATATCAATTTTCTTAAGACATCAGGTCCTAATAATCATGGCATTCCTCAGATGGGTACGTGTAAAACTGCAGTGCCCAAATCACTAACATCCACCGTTTACCACCCTAAGGGCACCTCTTCGGTGCCTGCCTTTGCTTTATCTGGTCTGTCTCCATACTATACCCCCAAGTTACAAAACCAGTTAGGAAAATTAATTAACCTGAGAACTTTTGCTCAATTTTTTCCCTCTCAAGGTCAATCGAGTAATTTGCAGTAGTAATTACAGGTGCTCTGAGTCTACTACTATTTTGTTCCCCAGACACTACAGGTGCAGATCTGAACCCCAGTGATGACTAAAGCCGCTAGCCTACACTATTAACTCTAGTTAATAACTTGTGCAGTAAAATAACCACTAGCTTTAGGTGCAGTTTTATTCATGGCTGGCTGAATAATGAAATCACAAAGTGCACAAATAACGTGCTGACAAGTATTGATTCACAAGTATTTATCACATTGCTGCTAAGATTGTGTTCCAGTTCCAATTTATTTTCAAAACGTTCCTCCTCTCAGTTTCCATCTTTCTCTCACATATGTGACTGCAAGTTCCTGACCCTGCTCAGGTTCTGTATTTTGACATCAGAAAGAAGGAAGCTTGCAGTACACAACCTTAACTCTCCTCCTGGACATTACACAGGCACACACCATTTTTGAAACAATGCTTCAGTTGTAGTTTTCTAGCCCATGTAGCCTTAGAGTAGGGAAATTAAAGGTTATCTGTGTCCCTTTTGGGTCAGGCTTCTCAAGGATTTCTTGAGATGCAGTAAAAGCATTTCTAGGATAATGTACCCAGAATTTTAAGAGCTGAATTCTACTGCCATGCAATTAGAGTGTTGTTAAACTTTAATTTCATTTCTTCTCAAACTTGCTGATTGCTCCATCCAAATGGGCTATGAGCCTGTGATCCTTTCAACAACCTCTGTGGCATAGAGGCTTCAGGTTTTTGTGTGGAGCCAGACAAAGCTATATTCATGCAACAGGAGATAATAGCCGTAGTCCTGCTACACTTGCATAGCCTGATATTGTGTATGGTTATGCATTTTGCTGCATAAATAAGCACTTGCTACTGAATATCCAAGGCAGTGTATGGAAACTCCAAGAACAGAACATTAGCATGTGCTTTCAGCGCAGTCTAAAAATTGGCAGTGTCTTGAGACCAAAGAATGTTCCTGTCACATGCAGACAAGTGTAACTCTTCATTTGGCACATCCTCTGACCAACTTTATACCATTTATAACAACATAAACAACTAGTTTTTTCAATGTTAATCACTCATATTGATGACAGAAAGAGGAAAAGAGATCAAGATGTTAAAACCTGGTCTTCATCACATCTGGCAAGGAAGCAACCCTATACCATACCATCCTCCTAGCGCTGTGTCACAGATATAACACCACACTGAATCCAGCGTGAAGAGCTCAGCTTCCCACAGGATGCGCTTGCTTGGAAACAGAAGGAATTTGGAACAGAGGATTGATCTGTTGTTAAGTTCACATGAGGAGATCTTGTTGCATTATGGTGAAAAGAGAGGGAACAGCATTGGCATCATCTGAAGTTAAGGTATAAATGGTTGCGGTGTGGTAGTATGAATACCCAACTGGATCTTTAAAAGTCTCAGGACTTCTGAGAAGGAGTAGGGAAGATATTTCACAGCATGGCTGAGGCCGGCTGGAGGACTGTGTGCAGCCTGGTAGCCACATCTGAGAAGGATAATGAAAACATCACAAAATGATAGATGAGCTGTGTCTGGTACCCAGGGTTCTGTCTCACTGTTGCGTGGCAACAAGGTGGGCATGCTTTTGGCCCAGCTCTTGTTCCCAAAGGAGAGCCTTTACAGGGAACAGACCTGCCAGCTGCTATCTTTCCTACAAAACCTCCTCCATTACTCATCTTGTGTGTGGATTGTCACTGTCAGGCTCAGGAAAATGGTGACGAGTTTTCATTCCTCCTGCAGATGAAGGGAAGGGGCTCAAAAAAAAAAGCCAATCTTGGAATGTGATGCTGATAGATATGATCCATAATTAAAGCAGGTTGGTTTATTTCTTTGAGGCACCTGGTACTGCTGGTTATGATGTGTTGAAGAAACACTGTTTTTTTCACTAGCAGTATTTAGTTTGTGGTAACTTCCATTGTTTTTTCTACTGAGGACCCTTCAAACTTTTCCTGAGGAAAACAAATGATGTTTTTCCACCCAGTATTGGAATAAAATGTATATCCCATCTCCCTAGTGCTATCAGTTTTTGCTGTATGGAAGGGTAAATGACACACGTGTGGCTGCCACAGCACATCTACAGCCTGAGGAAATCTGAATCTCAAGGCTTAGATCTTACACTACCATTTTGAAAACAGGAGGCAACAGGAGTATGCCTGTACACCTTTCTTTTACACTGCACCCCTAAGAAAAGCCAATGCTGTGTCCACAAAGGCTTTGTGTCTTCCTGCCCCACTACCTGTTGAAAAGGATCCATGTGAGCCCCAAATTCCACCAGGATTACTGGAGAGAACCTTTTCACTTCAGTGGTTTCTCGTATGAAATCTTGTAAGCAAACTGCCTTTTTCTTTTCTGATTCCTACTCCTCACCCCAGCTTGATCTGAGCTACCTTAAAGCTAAGGGGTGCATTTCCATTAAAGGAGCATGATCTTGGCTTCACTTTACTGCTGCCTCCCTTGGGATAGCTAAGGACAGACTGGAAGGAGATGATCACATTATCAAAAGCTTTGTTCCTCAGAGACAAGTCTCGAGAGTTTGTTTACACCTGATGTAGTGATTGAATTTCACTTGACATGTCACAAACACCCAGCCCGTTGGCCACGGAATGAAGTGAATAATTTAGCTTGGAATTGCTGTGTGCCAAGCAAACAGGTTGTAAAACAGTTCTGCACAAAATCTGGGCAACCAGCTGTCTGGATCTGAGGCATAGAATAGTATTTACTGCTTATGCATCATGCAGAATTGCTAACAAAACAGCCCTTCATTAGCAAAAGGATGATGAACATGAAGGAATTATATGTTTGAGGTCTGTCAAAGACTCTTCTAGCACATGGACAACTGGAGGGAGCGGCAGGCATTACTCTGGAGGTCGCCAGCATGTAAAGAAGTGCTCCTGAAAGTAGATGTATTTGTGTTGCAAGCGGGAAATATCAGAGTCTACCTACAACAGACGAGACCATTGCGGGTTTTCATGTGATGAGAGTCCTGCTGCACAATTTGGGCAGGAAATGAAGAATCATTCTAATGAGTAATTTGGGAAGCCAAATGCAGAGCTGTATTAACCTGGATGTTGCTGTCAGAAAACCTTTCCTATCAGGGCACTGAACAAACAAGAGCTGTTTTTATTCATTCCTCAGTGGGTGGATACTGTAAAAGTGCTCAGCACTGACTAAACTGTGCTGGTGCTGGAATCCATGGGCATTTTACACCAGATCCCAGGTGTAATGCCCAGGGTTCTATATTTACACATTCTGCTAAGCTTTTATAATTACCCTGTTATTCAGAGTGGCTGCATAACCATGTAATTGCCCCTATTTTGGTTTGGCTTCCCTGCTGACTTCCACAGTTGTCCATTTGCTTTCCAGGTGGCACTTCTATCCGTTTACAACTGATGCCTTGCTCCTGGCTTTGTAAAGTTGGAATTGGAGGGAACATTTCAAATTTCAACGAGGAAAAACTTTTACTGTCCTTAATTCTAATGTAGGATATCTAATTGTAAATGTGATTGATTTGTCAAACTACTTTTAAGTCGATAACAAAGGGGGGGATAAAGCACCTTAGTGGAGCAGACACCTAGAATAATTACCTATTCTCTTCTACACACGAAGCATTTATAATTAAATACATGTAGCTTTGTCTATTCGAAGCAGCAGAAATGCCAATGAATTCTTTAATAAATATTCAAGGAAATGTCATGCTTTAATTTTGCAGCTAATTCTGGGCAGACTGCTAACATTCAAAAGTTAAGACGTACCTAAGTGCTCCTGCAGAAGAAGGGAAGCAATAAAATAAAAGGACATCTCATTACTGTGCATGAAAAGCTAAAAACGAGAAATAAATCATTGTATTCGCTTTTTTGAAAGAAATTAAGACTTCAGCCAACAAGTTGTACATGGAGATATATTGAACACCGACAACTGGTATAAATCAAACAAAAATGTATAACTGTTGGAGCAGAGAAGCTCTTTCAATAGAATGACAAATATAATGAATGAAGGTAGAAGACAGGAGAATAACTGTATTGATGTCTCTCTGAACACTCTAAAATTAAGAATAAGATTTTTTTCCATGAAAAAATGTGTGGAACAACCTTCTCATGAAGTAATAACCATTGTTCAGATAGAGTTTACAGCAGTCAAGCCTCAACAATCACTAGATAGAAATTCTGCCCTCACCCAATTTCCAAAGCTCTTCTCTTCCCATACTTCACGCAGGATTTTCGCTCAACAATTAACTAATATCATCTGTGTCCTCTCCTGAGGTTGCTGTAATAACTGTGTATTATACGAGGTCTTCACTGTTCAAATATTCCAGCTGAGATCAAATATCACCACCTCATTTGTAGCCCAAACATCTCTGAGAGCACTTCTAGCATTTAAACCAGAAACTGGCCAACATCTAATTAGTGTCTGGCACCCTGCAGTGACTTCCCCAAGGAAATGACTGTAGTGTTTCAGCCTGTGATTTTGCCACTTTCTGTGTGACTTACCCCTTCAGAACAACCAGAGTTCAATCCTGCCACGTCCTGAGGTGCTCAGCACCTGCAATTCATTGTGACAGTTGCAGATAAGCAGTAATGTGCGGGATCAGTGCACATTCCGGTTTTGGCAAAGAAGTAGACAGGGCTAATTGCCAGCATGAAACTGTAAAGGCACTGGCTTATCTACAAGCTAAGCCATCAAATAGCTTCATTGTACTGTACCCTTGTGAGCCTTCAAGTAATGCTCGGGCTCGAAATGCAAGGACTGCAAAACCAGCATTCAATTGTTCTATTGGCAATAATTTCAATTCAAAGCTGCAGGGAAGCAAACCTGCTTGACCAAGTGAATTCCAGCTCCTCGAGCCCCCACCAAAAATCACTGCAAAACCTCACCCATTATTTAGCTCTTTCTGCCAGTCTTTTGCTTAATTTGGGAGCACGGACAGCAAAACTGCATGCCCAGAGTCAAGATCAAAATGATTTGGCTACATCTTAAAAACCAACACACAGTCACTGAAGTGGGTCAGGTGTTAGTGCGACCTCCCAGCCTTGAGTGCTCAGCAGCAATACTGCCAGGAATAAGTTCTTTAACCTGAGGGTGGGGGATCCCTGGAACAGGCTGCCTAGAGAAGTGGTGGAGGCCCCATTCCTGGAGGCACTCAAGTTCAGGCTGGATGGGGCTCTGGGAAATCTAGTTAGAGATGTTCCTGCTTGTTGTAGGGAGATAGACTAGATAACCTTTGGAGGTCCCTTCCAACCCAGTGCATTCTGTGATTCTATGATATCAACCCAATGTTTGCAGAGTAAAGCACTGCAATTTCTTTTTGTGGATAAAAGCTGATTCTTCTCCCTGCAGTATAATCTACAAAACAGTTTAGTCTATCACTGCTCTGAAGGTGCCTCAGCAGTGAACTGCAGAACTCAAGACAAAGGAAGATTACTGGATCCTGGACACAGATTTAACACCTCACAGGGGCCTTGCAACAATCAGATTGTGATGGTGATGGCCACTCAAGTACCTCTGAGAGCAGCACAACAGTGACATTAATAGAGGCAGTGATCTGTGCTGAAAAACATCAAGAACAACCACCTGCACCATCTAGCAAAGTAGAAAACATTTCACTGGCATCCCTATCTGGAGAAGAAACTGAACTGCCATTAAGAACTTCTTTCTTTCTGTAATGAAACCTTTTGCCGCAAGAGTTTCAGCCAACAACTTCACTAATTACTTGATTGAAAAATCCAATAACTTCCATTTAATTAGCAGGACAAAATTATTTCTCATATCTGTGGCATGCCTGCTCTCTTCAGGAACCTTAATGAGATACCCTCTGGATGCTCAGAATTGAAGGAGAAAAAGAACTTGTAGTTTCTAAAAGTGCAGGTCTTCAGACACTGTAGGTCATAAATGTCAGTGTCTGAAGTCATTTATGTGAGAAGAAAATGCTTCTCTTTGGTGCATGGTTCACACTGCATATAGCTATGATGAAAGATGTGTATCCCCACATTAACATTTAACCTGGAAGTTACTGGGCATCCACAGAGCTCATTCTCTTCCCCTCATGTTGGACTGGGTGAGTCTTCACAGAAAATTCAGCTGGTATTTGGTGGCAACAAATAAGGGATTGACTCAAGTCTGGCAGTGAAACAGAGGGGTGTCAGAAAAACTGCCCAAAAGAGACCAGGACAGCAGTGCTTTGTGTTAGCAGACTTCAGCCCTTAAATTTCTCTTCATGTTACCATAACTGCAAGAGGTTAGAGCAAGGAGCAGCTCGGACAACTTCACACTAATGAAGACTTTTCAACAAGAATTCCTCCTGCTCCTTTGGCACTCAACACTTCCATGCAGCAATTTTTCTGTCCTGAGCAGATGTCCATCAGAAATAATGGGAACCTGGATTCAGTGATCCTCATGAAAATTTTATCAAGACAGAGTTAGAATTGGAAGGTACAGTTTTAAAGTCTCTTTTTGAGGTCCGCCCTTCATTACTGCTCCCATCTTGAAGTCTTAAAATATCCCCATATATAAAAGATGAAAGTTGAAATAACTTTATAAAGTAAGTATGTCTTTTTGCTCCTGTGCAATCAAACACTCCTCTTGGTGAATTAATACACTGCTAGCAAACGGTACACATGCTGATGCGATGATCAAGAATGTGTTTTTATATATGTGTGCTGATTGTGGACTCTCTGACCAAAATCTCCAAAGACTGAATCTAGCAGAGGACTGATGGCTGTGTCAAGCAAAACATACCTCAGAACTTTGTTTCAAGGCTCACCTCTAGACAATGAGAGCATCTTTGGTTGACTCTTTCACCAGGAAAATGTCTGGGTTTGTATGTGTGACCCATCCTTTTCCTTAGAGAGCTAATGCTTCCACTAAAGATAACCAAGTGTAATTTTACAATCTCTCCAATGTCCTTTTACAGGTTGTTTATTGGGCATCATTCCTCTTGCCCTGGCCCTAGAGATGACAGTAAGCAACCCCACACTACCATGAGTTCCAAAGCAGTTATAATTAGGCCACTGATACTGCCTTGCATTGTCACACTTTGTTCCTGATTACTGTGTGCTGCTGAAAGGAAGAACCATACAACACCCTTTCTCTTTCCACCACTGCAGCAGGAGTTTTGGAAAGGGCTTTTGATTTTGTGGTCCTGCACCATCAGCAAGCTTTTCCCTTTGGGAAAGCATAGATTACAAAAGCTTTTCTTCTGTCAGTCACAGTTTAGCAGAAGTGAGAGAGTGAGGAGGAAAGAGGCAGAGAAAGGGGGTTGTGGGAAGTAATAATATCCTTCATATCTCCATCTCTTACGTTGTCACCTTCTTCTGGTCCAATCGCCTACACTAGAATCTGTCTGCTCCTAATGAATCCCTGCTTGTCTTTCTCTGCTCTCACATCTCCCAAAAGATCTGAAGCACCCAAGGAATTACTCCCTGATCAGTTCTGATGGCAGAGAGCAGAAAGATAATCAAAAGAGTGCAAACACAAAATATAGGATAAATTACCAGAGCGGAATAACTACAGCCAAAATAACTTCATTTTGCAACAGGAGTTAACTCAATGGGAAAAGTACTCACTCAAGCATTATTAGTTTTAGTTACTGAAGAATAATCTGCAAAAGCGCAGTGAATTGTTTCTGTTTCAATACAAATCACTTCCACATTTATTCTAGACCTTGTTTTGCTGTTTCCATAATTCGTACTTTATCCAGTTAAATATTCACGAGTCATGACACCGAACATGTACTTTTCCCTTGACAGTGGTTTTCTAAGCACAGCTCTTTATTTAATCCGTCCTGACCTCATCTATATTTGACAGCCTCTAAGGAGCGTTATTCCTCTGGAAGCAATAAATGACTTCTATTTGTTGTATTTTCTCAAGAATTTCTGCCACGAGCAACGCGGGCTGCAATTGAGATATTAAAATTTCATTCATTAAGATTTCATCATATGTCCTGGGCTTGAATACAAAGAGCATGCCTGTGATTTTACACTCTGAGTATCGTAAACTCAGCACACTCAAATAAAGGAGCAGGCAACAACAGTTGGCAGCAGTCTGACTGCACAGTCGTTGTACCAATAATACTCAGAACTACCAAAATTGTCTGAAAGTCATCAGGGAACCCAAGTAGGATCTGTCAGTCAAAGCAACTGAAGTATGGCTGCTATTTATTGCCTCACAGAATACACAAAAATAAACATACCAGTAACTGTTACCACTGAGCTAATGCACTGGGACTCTACCAGGAAACAAGGTCATCTGGAAGAGCTGCTGTTTATAAAGGGTGCAAATACAGGACCACAGCTCTTGGAGGTCATTACAGAATTGACAACAGAGGCTCTGGTAAGAACATGGTCTTGTGCAAAACAACTGTCTTAGCAAGAATTGCCTTTGGGAGTTTTTATTTTGCCTTTTTGCACTTACATTTCATTTGATGCCTCCCAGTCCCTGTGCTACAGTGACTGGAAAAATGGCCATTAACTCCTAAATGGCATTAACTACTTACGGTGATTTTAGCTCTAACTGCCACAAAAAAAAGCAGCAGTTAAATTAGCAGCCTTCCTCTTTTAAGTAGTTGAGCTCTAATCCTCCATCACCAAAGGAAACAGGAACTGAATCAGATCTACGACACCAGTACCAGCATCTCCAACAAGTTTCTACAAAGGCAAAGGTCATTTTGAGTTCTCTGGACGACTGACAATGTGTCTGCTTTTGCACAAAGCCTGATGATGACTTACTGCTACATGAGGTCCAGTCACTCTGTATCTCTATCCCTGCCTTTTAAAGAAGTTTCATTCTTAACTGTTTTTAACTTTATCTTTGTAAATTCCCCTTTATTTTAAGGAAAACCACAGGCTGTTGTAAACTGTGCGCTTTAAATGAAGACTTTGTCAGTAAAAAGCTTGTGAGAGAATTCAGCCTTCTACAGCTCCATTCATTTCAGTAATCTCTGAACGTTGCTGTGAAAGGGCCATTAATCCCACCAGTCCTCCTTGCATAGCATTTTCTTTCAATCCAGCCTTAGAAAGGAGACAAACCCCTGCCAATGTTCAGTCAGCCATTGTTTAACTGTGCCATGCTAGGAAGCAAATGAATAACAAAAAATGTTTTATCCCTTCAGGACTAAAAAATTCCTACTTAGGAGAACAAGCAGCCATCTGACACTTAGAGCCTTAATATGTCCTGAGGAATCACTTTGTCAGTCAGATCTGACCCCTGCATACTTGTTAGAGCAGTTTAGTGGACACACTCTAACTGATATGTGAAACACACCTAGGGCTTGTCCATACCCTAAAATGGAACCTGGCTTCGGGATGTTTCAGCTAGAAAAGGCACTGCTGGTAACAGCATAGTCACAAAGCGGTGAAGTGAAATCAGTAATGTTTCATTCTCAAGGTCAAGCTGCAACAAAACCATCTCCAACAAAGAAGCTGGAGAATTGAGCCAATTTGCATTTTTTTCTTGCTAACTGAAGGAGAGCCAATACAGGCGTGTGCATTGCCACTGGCGGCACCAAAAGAACTGCTGCAGCAGAGGGCTTGGGACTAAATATCTTTCCCTGGCAGGCACGTAGTCTACTGACTCTAACCTTGACAGAAGCCTAGAAGACATAGAAACAGCCCCAGATAGCTTGGCATGTCACACAGCTTCCCAAGAGCTCCCCCCTTTTCTGCACTATATACGGGACCCAGCAAGTTAGTTTTATCAGAAGAAAATGTAATAGAATTAAAAACATCCTCAGCTCAGAGCAAGAAAGCACAAGCACACACACTGCACATCTTTCCTCTTCACAGGAGAATCCCAGTTGGTGAGTACTGAGTTGTCTTCCTGTCCTGTCAAACGTTCAAAGCCATGGTCTCTGGACATACCCTGCTGTGCCACATCCTTTCACAGAATCACAGAATGTTAGGGATTGAAACGGACCTTGAAAGATCATCTAGTTCAATCCTTCTGCCAGAGCAGGTTCACTTAGGTCAAGTCACACAGGAACATGTCCAGGTGGGTCTTGAACGTCTCCAGAGAAGGAAACTCCACAACCTCCCTGGGCAGCCCCATCCAGTGCTCTGCCATCCTCACCAGGAAGAAGTTTATTCTCATATTTGTGTGGAACCTGCTCTGTTCCAGCTGACACCCACTGCCGCTTGTCCTATCATTCCTTTTTTCCAAGCTCAAGAGACCCAGCTCCCTCAGCCTTTCCTCATCAGGGAGAAGCTCCGCTCCTTTCATCATCTTTGTGGCTCTGCGCTGGACTCTCTCCAGCAGTTCTGTGTTCTGCTGGAAATGAGGGGCCCAGAACTGGACACAGTATTACAGATGTGATTTCAGCAGGGCAGAGTAGAGGGAGAGGCGAACCTCTCTCGATCTACTAACCACCTGCCTTCTAATCCACTCCAGGATGCCATTGGCCTTCTAGGCCGCAAGGGCACAATGCAGGCTCATGGACATCCTGATGTCCACCAGGACCCTCAGGTCCCTTTCTCCTATGCTGCTCTGCAGCAGGTCAGTCTCCAACCTATACTGGTACCTGGAGTCTGGAGCACCCAGGCAGCAACCACAGCCCAGCCCTGTAAGCAACACTACCTGCTATGAGAATCACAACAGCTTCATGAGAAGCAGAGAGATCTGCACCTCAAACACGCACAAAGGAAACAGATGGGACAAACTTTTGCAACAATAGTTCATCTGATTCAAATAGCAGCCATAAAAGCAACCACCTTTTGTAAACACATCAAACAAATAAACAGGAGCTAATTCCTTAGCACATTTCAGAACCAGAAGCCATATTTACTTTTAAACAGATGACAAAATTCCCCTAAAGTGGCACTAAGTACTTTTTTTATTACTGCTGCAGTGCTCTGAAAGGCACATTAATAATGCAAACGCCCCACGCCTCACATTTGTTACTGGCTGTGGAATAAGGCAGAGCATGTCGGCACAACGCATCAGCTCTCAGGCGAAATGAGACATTGGAGAATCATCTGCTGCTAATGAGAAATGGTCTTAATTTACAAATTCCTGTTCAATATTTGTGTTTACTTCAATGTAGATCTCATCTCAGTATAAGGTGACCCAGCTCGGTAAATTCACAAATGAAAACTAGAAATGAGTCATTTTGGTTCAAAAAGCCCAGACACTTAGGAAATGCTTATCCTGCTTCTATCTCTACCATGAAAATCCACTCTCCACAGCTTTACAGTATCTTAAAGACTAATCTGTGGCAGACGTGGACTTCATCTAATGCATGCAAATTTGTCATTTGTGCTTTCTCTCATGAAGACAATATGCCTTAATAACATACTCCCTTTAATCATCACTTATATAATGCTCTTGACTTCCAGCACTAATCCATAATGTCCTTCCTGCAGCCAGCCCTGCTCTGAAGCCAGATTACCTGCAAATGTTTGCTGGGCTTAACTGCTCGTTCCATTTATAATTAAATGGTAAAAAAGGGGTTGGAAAAAGACATTTGGAATCTCCCATGCTTGCACGGTTATTTTTGAAGAGCACGAGTGTAACTCTTACACCCATTTGACTCGTCTTCTGTGTGAGACAGTGTAAAGTGCAAGTGTATGAAGCCATACCTGGAATGCCAGGTTTGGGCTTCTTAATGCAAGAGAGGCCTTGAGGTGCTAGAGAGGGCCCAAAGAACAGCAACAAGGTTGGTGAAGTGTCTGGAGAAAAAACCTTGTGGAGAGCAGCTGAGGGAGCTGAGTCTGGTTAGTCTGAAGGAGGCCTGAGTGGAGACCTTCTTGCTGTCGGCAACCACCTGACGTTAGGTTGTAGAGAGGCAAGGGCTGGTCTCCTCTCACAAGGACAAGGGCAAACAGTCTCAAGCTGCACCAGGGGAAGTTTAGGTTGGACATTAGGAAAAACTTCTTGCTAGAAAGGGCCCTGAGGCCTTGGCACAGGCTGCGCAGGGAGGAGGTTGAATCGCCATCCCTAGCTGTGTTTCACAGTCATGGAGACCTGAAGCTCAGGGACAGGGTTTAGGGGTGCCCTTGGGACAGCAGGGTTAATGGCTGGCCCCTGTGATCTTGAAGGTCTTTTCCAACATACAGACGTCTGTGGGAGAAAGGTGTTTATTCTAACATGACATGTACTGGTGTCCCGATCAGAGCTGGGTGCTCTAACGCCTTCCCTGCCCTGTGGGTACCCGCTACCGCGCACAGGGAGCCCGCCACCTACATCTCCCAGAGTGCCCTGCGCGGAGCTGCTCTCGCGAGAGGCGGCGAGAGCATCGGGGCGCGGCCGGAAGCGCCGTTGCGCGGAGCCGGGAGCGAGCGACCATGGCCGAGACGGAGCCGAAGACCGTGCAGGACCTCAGCGCTGTGGTGAGGCCGCGGCGCCGCCACCGGCAGCAGCCGCCGGCTGCGGTCTGTTCGCGGGCTCTAGCCGGTCTCGGATCGCCTGCGTCCGCCCGTTGCGAGGGCTGCTGGGCCCACGGAGCCTCTCAGGCCTTTCCCTGCTGTTTGCGTAAAGCAGCCCCAGCGCGGAGCCGCTGCTGGCTGCGCGGCCCCTGTGGCCAGCGCCGTTCGGTCTCGTTCCCCTCGCGGCTCTGAGGCTGCTCCCTTACCTCAGCGCGCTGCTGCGCCGCTCCAGACACCTCCGAGCGGCCTTGTGCGGGAGGGATGCGGTTACGAGCGGCATTCGGCCCGTAATGGGACTGTGATACCCAAACCCGTAATCTCCTGTGATTAACGCGAACCATCTGCTGTGGGATCAGGGCTGTCTGTGGGATCAGAGCTGTCTGTGGAGTGCCGGCGTTTTCGAGCTGTTAGAAAGTGTTTGCTGTGAGCCTTGAGTCTCCTGCTGGTGCACTCGTGTATATGGAAAACTATGACACTCAGATAGGGGTTGTACGGCAGACTTTGCACACAGTTGAGCTCAGCAGTGAAAGAAAACATTGTACTTACGTAATTAGGTGAGCTTAAATCTAATAACCTATTTAATTAAAACAATTTTTTTTTCTTTTCTGTTAGGTGCAGACATTGCTTCAGCAAATGCAGGACAAATTTCAAACCATGTCTGACCAAATAATTGGAAGAAATATCCTTTCATAAAGCCAGATGGGTGCTAACACACCACACAAACATAAGTATTTTAAAGTACATTTACCAGAGGAATTTGTAAAGTAAATTTAAAGTGACCAGAAGGGTTTCAGCAAAGCTCTAATGAAAGATAAAAACAAAGGAAACCCAAGCACTACTGGATTGCTGTTCCTCTTCCTTAACTGCAGTGAACTCGATGACATGAGCTGTCGCATTGATGACCTGGAGAAGAACATAGCAGACCTCATGACACAAGCAGGAGTGGAAGAACTGGAAGGGGAGAGCAAGACCCCTGCTCCTAACAAGAGTTAAAGTGAGTTGCTTGCTAGTTTGAAACAAATCCTCAGGACACTTGAAATAACTGACTTTAAAGGACACAGGCTTTTTTCCTTTGATTTGTGAGGGAGTCTGAAAGTCATGCAGAGCAGAATTATATGTATGGATTTATATACATGTATAGTTATAGGTTGTAATACAAGAAACCTTAAGTTCTGAGGAAGCTTTTGACCAAGGATGTTTTCCTCATTGATATTTTGAGGAGATATGCTACTGCATGTCTGGTTTGTTTGGAGGAAGTGCAACAGCTGTATTCCTCCCCTAGCTCCATGTGAGATGTGAAATGATTACTCTCTTTGCAACATGGGAAAGACCAAAACTGGGGGGAAAGCAGTCGGTAGCAAACCAAGCTGTGTGATTTTTTTCTCTCATCATATCCAAGTGTTTTGAGAAGGACTGTTATCAGCATCAGCTCACAATTCTGGGCCTGGAAGGCCTGTGTGGGGGTGGTGCTGCTCTTCTATCTTCAGCTGCACCCTGTAGACTTCAGCTCCCTCTGAGCTCCTGAGGACTGTAGATGGCGCTGCTGGGCGTAAGGGCTGATGAGTTAACTGTCCCTCAGTTTTAAACTCCTACAGTGTAAGTTAGGAGCTTGTTAGGACAACATGACTCACACTGACAGTGTAGACAACACTCACAGAGCAACACACTCTGGAGAAGGAAGTTTTCTGTTGAAAGCTCTATGTGATGATACTATATATTATGCAGGTTTTGAATTGATCACCTGCCCTGGTATTACACCAAAACATTGGAGGAGTGGATGTCGCATCTACGTGGCAAGCAGCAGCTCAAAACCTAATACAAAGCCAGAAAATAAATGCAGGCATTGGAGTAGCACCACACAGAACACTGACAGCAGTAATGCCGCCAGTGGCCATTTCTGATGGGGATGATTCTCCTAATTCTTCTCAGTAATATAATTTTTTTCTACTATTTTTCCCCAACAGGTTGCCAATAACCTAATGTGAACCCTTGAGGACTTCTTGTTTGTTGGTTGGTTGGTTGGTTGGTTGGTTTCTTTCCTACAAATCCTTGTAATGACAGAAGAGCTTTTTGCAACTACTGTGTGTAAAAGCAGTTTTCTATTGTTACGGAGCTTGCATTCCTAATGTATATCATACCCTTACGGATAGGTTAGTTTGTATCTTGATTCGTGTACTGTAATTTCACTTTTTGAATTCTTGTTATGAGGATCAATTAGTTGTGTTATTAAAACACAGATCTTCTGGATCTCAACCACTGGGTGTATTTTTTCGTGAAGTCACTTTTTGCTCTTTCTTACACTTTTTCTAGACATTTCATTTTTGATAGCTACACGTCCAGTGACTCCATCACGTGGAAATCTTGTCCTACGTAATTTTGTGGAGTGAAGCACAAGACCTAGCATGAATCTGAGCATCAGTCACTCACCTGGTTGGGGACTGTGTGTTGTTTTCAATGTTATAAGGTGATTTTAGAATGCTAAGACACTGAACGCCAGACTCATGTCTCCTGCTCCTGGTATAGCCTTACCTGGGTGTTCCTAGAACACAAACCACAGAGAGATTCAACCTTAGAGGCATCAGTATGCAGCTGAGCAACCACTGCCATTTAGATCAGTTAGATGTAGACAAGGAATGCTGAACTCTGAACCACTTTCACTAAGGGATTTGTGTTTACTAACACACTAATGCTATGTTGAAACCAACAACGTGTCATTCAACATCACCTTTGAACAATAGTAATGACAATTGCAGTAGTGATACTGGACAGAGCACGGATGGGGTCACTGGAGCGTCTGTTGTCTTCCAGTTTAAATCACTGGCTTGTACAAAACGTTTGCCAACAAGCAAGGGTACACCGAGTAACTAAACCCAGAGAGAATGCAGTTAGAAGTGTGAAGCCTTGCTTCTCTATGTAAGAACAAGCCAGAACTGTTCAGATTGTTTGGTTTAGAAAGGTGTTTGCGTTCATAACGATACCCACATTGATGGGCCTGGAGTTCAGTGGGTTGCACTCAAGTATTCTGACAATGAAAAGTGTCTTTAGAAGAGTCTGTACTATGTCACTCAGGAAGAAAAATGACCCGACAATCGTTGCAACGCTCCTCCAGCTACAAACACAACCTGAAGAAAGCACTGGTGGCAGTTACATGTGGATTGCGCATCAGACTGCTCTTTGACCACCACCAAGTCAGCGCCTGTGTCTTGTGCAGGCAACACAAAAGGTCATTTTTCACAACTGGGGCAACTGTACTGAAACCTCTTTAACAATTGGAATGTTGTGAACTTTGGGATTGTGTCAGTATGCCTTGTAACACCAGCCTTGGGCTCTTTGTAATGTCATTTCAAAGAATCTAATAAACTCTTACGTGGTAACAAATGGTCAGGTTGTATCTGTTAAAGACAGATCTGGCAGAAGCGTGTCATTACATGTGAGAGCAGAAAGACTTCAGCAGAGCTGCTGCCTATAGAATACAGTCTGTAATACACAGGTGTTATGTGTAATACAAGGGTGAGCATCATTCATGCCCTCTCAGGTCTGGATTTTACTAGGTAATTACAGTGTAGACCAAACGCATAGGGAAGCATATGGAATGTGGAGAGTCATCTTGCATGATGTTTGTATCAGTGTAGAGCCTCACCTGGCCACCAGCACTGTGACGATAGCAAAGGTACTTTGTGTAAGCAAGCATGAGGTACGGGATTAGACCAGACAAGTAAGGGTCCTGCATTGAAATGGACTGTCCAGGGAGGTGGTGGAGTCCCCATCCCTGGAGGTGTTTAAGAAAAGACTGGATGTGGCACTTAGTGCCACGGTCTCGGTGATGCAGTGATGTTAGGTCAGAGGCTGGGCTTGATGGTATCAGAAGTCTTTTCCAGCCTCAATAATTTTGTGAATCTGAGGTTCTTTTGCCTTCTTTTTCCAATATTAGCTGCTTTTGAGCAGGACATGGAGAAGTATCAAGAATAATCAGAGACTAACAGTAGTGAGGGCTATTCTATGTAAACCTTATCACATACATTACATAATATATGTAAATCTTCCTCAGGTATAAAACGTTCACCTTGATAATCTTAGAGAACTTTTCCAGCCCCAATAATTTTGTGAATCTGTGATTTATAGGGGAAAAGAATACGAGTTAAGGATGACAACCCTCAAGATCTACATTGTCTCTGCTTTTGCCTCCTGCTACTTCTCCAGATTTAAATTATCACCATCCCCTTTGACCCCTGTTTCACTCTTGACTCCTCACAACTAAATTTCAGCTGATACTGCTGCCAACAGTCGTTGTTTCCAAACTGTCTCCAAACAACTACTAAGTACAGACACTTTCATGAAAGATCTACATAGGAACAGCAAACAGGAGTGTTTTAACACAACGAGAATGATGAATGCCACCAGGTACGTCTTCAACCACAGTTTTCTCAGCCAATTGTTACTAGCAGTGCTGTTTTCTGAACACTAGATGTAAGACCTGGCAACCCAGGGCCAAGCTGAAGATCTCTGGAGATTCATCTCGTACGTATCTTACATGGCAACAGAAACACACTTAAAAATCCCATCTCATCTCATCTCATCTGGTGTCTTAGTTCCCATCTTCACAGCAGGAATGATAAGCTCTTGGTACGGAGGAGCAGTGTCACAATAAGTAAGGCCCACTGATACGGGATCCAGAATTATTGTATCCTTAAGAGGATTCCTCATTTAATCTCTGCCATAAAAACAATATCGGTAAATAAGGCTGCACACAGATAGCTCTTCAAATAATACCATCTGGAACAGGCTTTAAATGAAGCTGGTTATAGCCCAGAGACACTCTACACAATGACACTGGCTGTGTAGGAGGCTGTGCATTGCTTGCAACACTGTCTGCTAGGGGATGGAACTTGAGAGAAATCTCTTGGACTTCACATTACTATCTCAACACTCACAAAAGTTTATCTTTAGTTCCTTCTCTTATGTGAAGGAGGCACAGGACGTAGGTTAGCCTGAGATCACTATGGGAATCAGGAAGGACCTAACCTGCCTGTCTTCCAAACCCGAGGCAGTGCTGAAGACATTTAGTGGCTCTTCCTATCTTAATCTCATGACATTCATTCCCTCATACTGTAAATACATTTCACACTGGGCCTTCAAAGAAATTTCCTAGGGAAATGGGAAAGTTTGGATCTGCACAATGTGCTCTTGTGGCCAACAGGGCCAACAGCATCCCGGGGGGGGGATCAGAAGGGGTGGTTAGCAGACCAAGAGAGGCTCTCCTCCCCCTCTGCACTAGTGAGACTGCATCTGGAGTATTCTGTCCAGTTCTGGGCCTCTCAGTTGTAGAAGGACACAGAGCTGCTGGAGGGTGTCCGACATAGAGCAACAAAGATGATGAAGTAGAGCAGCTCCCTGATGAGGAAAGGCTGAGGGAACTGGGTCTCCTGAGCTTGGAGAAGAGGAGGCTGAGGGGTGACCTCATTCATGTTGCTAAATATGTGAGGGGTGGGTGTCAGGAGGATGGAGCCAGGCTCTTCTCAAGGTCATCTGGTGATAGGACAAGGGCAATGGGTGCAAGCTGGAACATAGAAGGGTCCATATCAATATCAGAAGAAATGTCTTCCCAGGGAGGGTAATGGAGCATTGGAACAGGCTGCCCAGGGGGATTGTGGAGTCTCCTTCTCTGGAGATGTTCCAGACCCGCCTGGCTGTGTTCCTGTGCGACTTGGTCTGGGTGATCCTGCTGTGGCAGGGAGATTGGACTAGATGATCTTTTAAGGTCTCTTCCGATCCCTAAGGATTCTATGAGTCCTTATGGTTTGCTGCAAAAGTCTTGTAAGAGGGCCTGAGACTCTATCCCTCCTCTCTCTAAAATCACACAGCCCAAAATTCCAGAGGTATTCACATGGCATTAGTTAATGAATCAGTTAACTTTTGCTCGAGATTGTAACTTTCTAGCTGAGAGTGCCTTCTAGTGGGCACACCCTCACTACTAGCAGGAGCACTACTCAGATTAATGATTTGGTTGCCTTTAATGTCCAAGTTCAGATGTTAGGACTCTAATGAGCCGCATGCTGTTTTGAAATGTGGTTATTACACAAGACACGGAGGCTTTGTTTACAATTAAGAAAATTAATAGGATACACAAATCCCTTCCTGAGCTTTAAGCCTTACTGTGTTTTGAAAAAACCTGGTGCTCGCTGTGATTTATTTTTTCCCTGCCTCTGATGTAGAGTTAATGAAATTAGGTCATTAGGAAAATAAAGCGTGGGAACAGAAACTTTATATCTTACAAGCACCCTGAGATAAGAAATAATCAACAGGAATTTTCTCTCTGAAAACAACACAGGTTTTAATAGACTATGAAGCGCCTGTAGTTGGATGTATAAGTAGAGCTTTCTACTAAGCTGTACAGTATACGATCCTTGCTCAGGAGATTAAATCCTGTTTGAAATAGCAGCTGGAGAAGTGATAGAGTTAAGCATTTCTCGAGGTTCAGGTTCACGGGTGCTCATAAAGAGAGTCTGGATGCAAGAGCCGTGATCCTTTTGTTGAAGCTATCATACAGATATGGAAAACACAGCAGAATAATTCACCTTCCTCTGAGCAGAATGGAGGAAACATGCCAAGGGCTACCTGAGAAGGAGAGGCAAGAATGATGAGAAAAATTAAGCCCTTCACAGTAGATCAATGGCTGAACTTGGCCTTAGATTTAAAACTTTCCTAGGCAACCTGCAAAAACCAGTTGAGATGGACTAGACAGCACTTGCTGGTCTCCCAAAACAGGCAGGCAGGCAGGCAGGGGTACTGGCATGACATGCAACTGCTCCTTCTCATCTGAGTTACCTCAAAGAGTTAGGATCAGAAAAACACACACTTGCTGCATCGTCTACCTGTCCCCAGGAAAAGGCACCTCCAGTTTCCATAGAATCATAGAATCCTTAGGGATCAGAAGGGACCTCAACAGATCATCCAGTCCAATCCCCCTGCCACAGCAGGATCACCTAGACCAAGTCGCACAGGAACACATCCAGGCAGGTCTGGAATGTCTCCAGAGGAGACTCCACAACCCCCCTGGGCAGCCTGTTCTAGTGCTCCGTCACCCTCACCGTGAAGAAGTTCCTTTGCTGCAGCAGAGTGTTCCATTACGGGTAGGTGTCCAGTGAAGAAATGTTTGTCCAGATGCCATCTCACGGAGAAACACAAGAATAATGAGTTTTAGGTATTTAAGACCCCACACGTGAGGACTGTGCGGGATAAAGTGTCTGCTGTGGTTTGAGCTCAGACCTATCACACATCCCAGTGGCTGTAACGAAGGAGTGTTTGTTAAGCTTCCCCACAGGCTACTCAAGAGCAGAACAGCCATTCCTTTAGTTTGCCAACTGCAACGGAACAGGAGTTTTCTATCCTACAACAAGTGCTCCACTTAGTCAGACTGCAAGAGGCTAAACGTCCACCAAATCCTCTCTTCAAAACACATGATTCTTCAGAGCTAGAAGGCAGCAAGAAAAAAAATCCAAGATCACTGCAAGAGTTAAATATCCGAGAGCACAAATGTCCTCGATCTTTGCAGACAGATTGATTCTGCGAGGATTCTGTTCTGCTATTGACACGCAAAACGTATTTTCAAATGGACCACATCTTCTTAAAACATTAATGGGATTGCAAATGTTAAGATTGATGACAAATGCAATCGACATTTATTAGAAGGGACATCATTAGGATCCCCAACAAGCCAGGCAAAACATTTAATCAGGTTTTTATCCGAGGGTTACAACTCGAAGTGTCATTTTAATAAATTCAACAAGTGTGCCATGCCGCGGAGAATTGGCTGCTTCTTAGAAGACAATTAACAGAGGTTATTGAACGGGATTCATCGCTCTGGAAATTCTTTGCAAGTCTTTTCCCAAATTGTTAGCGTTACCCTGTGGTACGAGAAGGTACAGAGTCGTGCTCTTCTTCAGCAAGAGCACTTCTCACCTTTTTCATTAAATATTTATTTAAGAAATAGAATCAGTGCAGAATCCATAAGCAAGAGCTCTTCAATTCTTTGAGTGTTGCAGGTGGAAGCGAGGGAGATGCTTGGGACATCTTTGCTAATCTCATTTTAAATGTTCTTCACTTACTACAAGGTCTTCAAATTAGCATTCATAGAATCCTTAGGGATTGGAAGGGACCTCAACAGATCATCTAGTCCAATCCCCCTGCCACAGCAGCATCACCTAGACCAAGTCACAAAGGAACACATCCAGGCGGGTCTGGAACATCTCCAGAGAAGGAGACTCCACAACCCCCCTGGGCAGCCTGTTCCAATCTGCTTTGTTTCAGGTCAGAACCACTTTTCAATAAAAATCTGGAGAGCAGTTGAAGACTTTAATGCTGAGTACCTGGAGAAGGGAATATGACCATGAAATTTTAATTGCTTCATATAGATCCCAGACGTGCTCAAGGCTTTGTCCCCCACTGAAGACACCCATTGGGATTCCAGGTGATTGATGAGTTAGATTATTAGTGCCACTCGTTAGGATGAAATGGAGTAAACCGAAGCCTAACTGTAATGAAAAGTCTGTCGCTTGCACATAAAGCGCTTGCTTCAATTCCATTTTGAGTACTTCGAAACCAACAGCAACAGTAAACAATATTCAGCAGAATGACTCCATCTGCCTTTTTTTTTTTTAATCATCTTTCCTGTGTTTCAAGCAAGGATTTGGTTATAAATACTGACACTTGGCACTATAAATTATGATTTTCTGCTCTCTGAATAGCGAGGAACAAAACCAAATACAGTGCAGATTTAAATCTCAGTTTTCACATGTTACTAAGCTCGTGAGATGTTTCTAGATTAACCCGCTCCTGCCTCATGTTCACAGAGGGGGATATGGACACTGCTGAGTACATTCACCGAGGCTTGTAATTGCTTCTGTATTCAGCTGGACCACTTGGAACTGGGGATAGGGTTCTGCTTCATGGGTGTGCTGATGAGGTCAGTGGCTGAAGGAGTAGAACAAGAGAAAGCAATCATAGAATCATAGAATCATTAGGAATCAGAAGAAACCTCGAAAGATCATCCAGTCCAATCCCTCTGCCACAGTAGGATTACCCAGACCAAGTCACAGAACAGAACATTACAGATTGGAAGTGACCTGGAAAGACCATCCAGTCCAATTCCCCTGCCACAGCAAGATCACCCAGACCAAGTCGAGGTGGGATTTGAATGTCTCCAGAAAAGACTCCACAACCCCACCAGGCAGCCCCCTCCAGTTCCCCGTCACCCTCCTTGGGAAGAAGTTATAGAATCGGTCAGGGTTGGAAGGGACCACAGTATCATCCAGTTCCAACCCCCCTGCCATGGGCAGGGACACTCCACCCTAGAGCAGGCTGGCCAGAGCCTCATCCATCCCAGCCTTAAACACCTCCAGGGATGGGGCCCAAACCACCTCTGCATCTTTGTCTGGAGTCCTTTTAGGTCCCCGTGCTGTCATTTCGAAGGCTTGGACTAGCAGAAGTGTCCTGTTTGTGGCCAAACACCACAAAACTTCTAGGAGCTATTTGTCCTTCCAGTCCTACAAAACAGCAAACAGAATGGAAATTCTACTGTCTTTACACATTTGTAGCCTCATTGATCCCGAGTGTTTTAGCAAATCCTGCTCCACCTCCCTGAAAGCCCTGAACAGAATCTGTTTCACACATCACACAAAATGAAAAACAAATGTATTGAACCTGAGGCGTATTACAAAATCGGGAGGCTTTTCATGCTGTAAGTTATTTTAAAACATCTTTGAAACTCCTCCGTAGACTGAAGTTAAACAATTAAAATGCATAATCACATTTAAAAAGCAGCAGCAAAAACTCTAAGTCATTTTGTCACAGACACTGCTCCAGCATGGTTTGATTATTTAACGTTATGCTCTAAAACCAATTTATACCCCATACCCTTGATCTCTATTTCAATTTCAGGATGTTAATGCATGCACCACTGCTGTATTAGCTGATAGGGCAGAACAAATACTTCAGGAAAAGTCATGATCAGAATTTGAGATCTCTCTCGGCCATTTTAGTGCCCAAACGTACTCACCTCCCGGGCTTTTCCTGCACATTTCCCCCACTGGAAGCCCATGTTTTATACCTGGAAAGAATGAGTATTTATATGAGTAGCAGGTGAAACACTGAGCCCAGAACCAGGGGCAATGGTCTGCAGTTGAGGCAGGGGAGGTTTGGATTAGATATTAAGAAGAAATTTGTTCCAGAAAGAGTGGAGAGGCACTGGAATGACCTTCCCAGGGAGGTGGTGGAGTCCCCATCCTTGGAGGTTTTTAAGAAGCATGTAGACACAGTGCTTCATGACCTGCTAGAGTGGCAGCACGGAGGCAGTTAGATTGTGTTTTTCCATCAATCAGGTATTTAGGTTTTTGTGGGTGTGGGGATGGTTGGACTCAGGGATCTAGGAGGCCCTTTCCAACCAGGATTGTTCTGTGATTCTCTACAGGAAACAGATAAAGGTACTTCTGCCGCAAATACCAAAACCATCAGGCATCAACTAAACCTCTTCAAACTGAAGTTTAACACAAAGAGCTGTCTCTCCAGGCAGGGAGAATTAGCAGTCACTATGTCCCATCCTACGCCCTTTCCAACATCCCCACAGCTGAATCTGAAGGTGCCAGAGGCTCCAGGTGCCCAATATCCTCTTTGCATTCCCAGCACCTCCAGTTTCTGCAGACTTTCCTCTATTCTTTGTGCTGGTTTCGTTCACCATGTACAACCCCACAACGAGAAGGTATCAGGGGTTTGGGTCACTGCAGCTCACCATGTGTTTTGAAGCCTGTAAAGTACCCCCGAGTTCCATTTGGTTAGTACTAAAGAAAACAACCCGCTAGATAAACTAGGAGACAGAACTGCTGATGCAGGATAGATTATGTTGTATTCTGAGCCTTTGCAAAGCAACGAGTGAATTTTGAGGAGAAGCACATTTATAGGAATTTAGCCAGCAGGCAACATTAACACAAGGGCCACCATGCCCTGTATTATTAATGATTTATTAATTGCAGGCACCCAGCCCATAAAGAGATTCATTACCTTTTCCTTTTCAAAAGACATTGTGCATTAATATAGTCCACTATCAGAATATGCATTCCCAGGAACTCAGACTAACTACTCATGTGGCAGAGGGACAGAACACATACCTGAGCTCTTTGCAGAAGACACAGGGGGGCAACTGTCCACATCCTCCCCCCCAATTCCTCCAAGAAAGGAATGGTATTGCAGATAAACCTGGTTAGAGGGGGGTGTCCCTGCTCATGGCAGGGAGGTTGGAACTAGATGATCATGAAGGTCCCTTCCAACCTGAACCACTCTGTGAATCTATGATCACTTGACAGGCAAGGGGAGATGGGGGTGTCCACCTCTCAAAAAACCAGTTGGCATAGATACAAGTCTCTGCCCTTCAAATGAAGGGGTAGACATTGTTCACTGCCAGTTACCCATTTAGCTGCCATTTCAGTTAGCAGAGGACTTGTGTTGGAACTGGGATTAAGAAAGCTGGTACCTGCCTTGGAGAGGGCAGAAGTGTAGCTCAGTGCTTCAGAGCAGCACAGCAAGTACCACAGCAACCTGTCCTATGTGTGCAACAGTGCTGTCTCCAAAACCCTGCTAAATAAGCCTGATGCCTGCAAAGAAGAGCAGATAATATGAAGGAGACAGCTTAACCTAGATCTAAGTGAGCAGTGAGGTCACTTTGAAAGGTCTGCTTTGCTTCTGTAGAATGAATCTCCACTCTGAGGACAATGACTTCTCCTCTCTGGTATCAGTTAATGTTTTCTGTGCTGTTCTACAGCTTGTCTCAGAAAAGGATGGAGATCTCTCTCTATAGCAGCCTCTTACAAACCACAGCATCAAGTGGCCCATTCTTGAGAGCAACACCCCCATATTTTCCAGGGAAGGCTCACTAAGCAAAGGGCCTGCGATGCTTTGCAGAAGTTCTGCACTTTCTCTTGCACAAAACAGGGAGGGATGGTAAAAGCAGAGCTTTGTCCTTCAAGTGCCCTTGCCTACACAAAAAGAACAGCTTGAGTGCCTATCATTAGCAGGCAGAACACCTCTGCAGGAGGCACACTGCTTGAAACCCAGAGAATTCTGCATGATTACAGCTAAGTAACTCGACGAAAATCAAGCAGAAAGTTTTCCTGAGGGAATTTATCTACGAAAAAACCCCGTTTACACCAAGGTTAACGTGTATTAATTGAGTCTGAGGAGAAAAATTGTTATTTGCAGATAAACAGCGAGTTTGAGCTCTCAGAAGAAAGGGTCGAGGGTGCGTGTCCTCATTGAACGGACACAGATGATAGATGTTCCACCTCAGGGTACTGCGAGCAGTATCTCCAGCTCCAAGGTGATGGGTGAGCACACACTCACAGCACAGCATAAATACACAATTACTGGAAATCTTCTTTAAAGATGGGAAAGGCTCTGTGCTGTGCAGTGCAAGTCTTGGTGAAACTCTGCTTCTATTAACTGGGAAATTGGATTGCTAACCACAATTATGCCATATGGAATTTTTTCTAGCTCTGTTTTCTATGACTTTGTCATTAGAATCATAGAAAAAGCTAGAAAGTAGCTTGAGAAGTCAGTTATCTCTTAGGTCTGCTCCACAGAGTAACTGTGCTATGAAGTCTGAGAGACTGTGTTTAACTGTTGCTTACAGATGCTCAGTGATAGAAGCTTCAAGTGGTTTTTGTGACACTGGAGCACTCACATTTAACTATCACCTTGGACCAACCTTGAGGATGATGTTCAACCTGTAATTCCTTGGGCTTTGGATAATGCACACAGAGGTAGGAGACCAGAAACAGTGAGAAGAGGTCAAGTTTTGTATGACAAACAAGGATCTTGTACTTTTGTAGATCTTACAGGTTAAGCTTTATCACAAACTAAATACACAGAGTGTAAGTCCTGAGAATTATTGCACAAGTGACACTACAACTAAGGAATCCATGACTAAAAATCCTGTAAGCTTCACCCAAACAGCCTCTTACTCATTACAATGATCATTTGTTAAATCCTACTCTTTTGCTAGCGGTAACTGATTAGATTCCCACTGTCATCTATTGCTTAGAACTGAATTATCAACTGAGTGGCAGAAACCTTGCTGGCAGAAAGTGCTTCTACATGTTTAGTGGCAGAAGAACATTTCCTCCTGAGCAGACTTCTTTGAACTGCTGCTACGTTTTTATTACAGGACTCAGTACAGCTGAAGTTTTGCTTCAGTGCAAAATTAGCCCAGGTTTTGGAGAGGCTGGATAAGCTCATTTGCATGAAAAATACAGAAATCTTCTACTTGAGCCCTTGCTGGGATTCTACCACTTGTCAGGTACAGTTAGAATCTTAGAATCGCTAGGGATAAGAAGGGACCTTAAAAGATCACCTAGTCCAATCCTCCTGCCACAGCAGGATCACCCAGACCAAGTCACACAGGAACACAGCCAGGCGGGTCTGGAACATCTCCAGAGAAGGAGACTCCACAACCCCCCTGGGCAGCCTGTTCCAGTGCTCTGTTACCCTCCCTGGAAAGAAGTTCCTGCTGATATTTATATGGAACCTCCTCTGTTGCACCCATTCCCTCTTGTCTTACCACCAGATGACCTTGAGAAGAGCCTGGCTCCCTCCTCCTGACACCCATCCCTCACAGATTTATAGACATGAATTAGGTCCCCCCCCCTCAGCCTCCTCTTCTCCAAGCTCAAGAGACCCAGCTCCCTCAGCCTTTCCTCATAAGGGAGCTCCTCTACTTCCTTCATTATCTTCATTGCTCTATGCTGGACACCCTCCAGCAGCTCTCTGTCCTTCTAGAACTGAGGGGCCCAGAACTGGGCGCAATACTCCAGATGCAGTCTCACTAGCGAGGAGTAGAGGGGGAGAAGAACCTATCTTGATCTGCTAACTAGCCCCTTCTGATGCACCCCAGGATGCTGTTGGCCTTGTGGGTACTGGATTAACTCCTGAAGAGATCCCATAAGTGAGCAGACACCAACTCAGCCCTTGAATTTCTGGCAAGGTCCAGAGCCCAGCTCCCTTGTTTCCAAAGTGCTTAGCAAGGTGCTTCAACAACCTACAAATGAGCAGTTGTTACAGTGGAGTGAGCGCCTTGTGATGATAGCAAGAACAATCCCTTGGTTTTTCCTGTTCCAAAGAGCAGGAACAGATTTATTGCCTGAAGGGAAGGAGTGAAGCAGCACTAAAGCATTTACGACTGTCAAACCCAGAGCCCGGGGATAGCAAACCTCCCAGGTTACATGAAAAGAGCAAATCTTGTTCATTTTTCCCTTTAGATGACAGGTTTGTACAGCTTTTAAAAACACCCAGGACAGCACTATTTAATTCAGCAGCTTTAGAAAACCCCAGGGATTGTTTAAGAGTCAATCTCCATTTACTCTAAGATTCTGGCCCACCAAGTAGAACTTCATATTCCCTTCCTGTCTCAGAACAGCCGCGGTGTGTACGGTTGTCAGTATAACTGGGAAGCCTTAGAGTAAGTGGCCCATACAACACTGGGTGACAGATGGCTAAGAGTTCAAGAGCTATGCAACAACAACTGAGTTTGAAATGCATGCGATTGGGGTAAAGGTTAGGTATTTTGTATGAAACCTCTCCAATAGTTTTCAGAACTATACAGGAAAGTGGTTGGAATAACATCATTCCAAAACTGCTTGTGTGACTATTCTGTACGAGGGATGCTAAGTTACAGACCATTATTTATTGTTAGTGTATTCATCTCTAGACAGGACATACAGGATGACTCTAGGTGAACTGAGGGAGCTCAGGGAGCTATCTGAAATGAATAGTCAGCAGAAAGCACTAGGATAAATCGATAAACATACAAGATCATTTCACAGAGGAAGGCACGGCACTGTCAGCCCAGTTCAGCAGATGGCACTCTCCCCTCTGAAATGAAGCCAGGCTTCAGCCCAGCCTTCAGGGAAGAATCAGGTTCTGGAAGAGAAGTACAGCTGAGATCCCTACTCCTCGTAGTCATTAAATGCTCAGATACCATGGCAGTAAATGCCACCAATAGGCCTTAACAGATGGCAGGATCCCAAGTGCTTTGCAACTCCAGGCTTGATAGTCCAATGACCCAGTTGTAGATGGGGTATTGACAATCTGCCTCCCAAAATTCCTGCGAAGTTGAAACTGGGCATAATGGCATCATTTGTTTCCTGTCCTAAACTCCTCGGTCATTTCAGTGCCACTTCCCAACCCTGCAGTGAACTGTGTTCCCATCTGTGCTGGATGTGTAACACTTGGTAATGCACTGGGGATGAAAAGACATCTTGAAAGATGTCAAAGATGCTTTGCTTAGGCTTAGGGGAAGCACTTTACAAGTTACCTAATTAGGCTAATGAAGACACAGTCCTTCAGTTTTGCCGTGTCCTTCATGGTGCAATTCCCTGCTTTCAGCTTTTTCTCCGCTAATGGAAGTCCCTCTCTGACCTCAGCCTAAGAGAGACAGACAGACTCACTTTGATAGCAGCACCTTTCTGAACATGAACTCTTGTTGCACTGTGGGGTCAGCCAGACTCCCCACGCTGTTAAAGCTGGACAGACTGCTGCCTTTCTTCACTCCTTAAACCACTGCTGACTGCAGGGTTCCAACCAAGCACAAAGGCTGCCTATCAACTGCTGGATAAGACCCTGTGGATAGCTTTTCAGGGGTATAATGGAGGTGGGAGGGTATTGCAAAACCGAACGGGAGCAGTGCAACCATCACAGGGTATTTTTACTTAAATGTAGTGATTAATAAATCAAATGCGTTGATAAATCAATGAGATTCTGTCGGTGACCAAAGAGGAAGCAGCATTTCTGGCCCACACTGTCCTGCAAAAATAGACACACAAGTTTTCAAGCTTCTTTCCAAGCAAAGAATCTGCAGCATCTCTGCTTCCCCCACAAAAATCCTATTCTCTTTTATTACCCCAGCACAAATGGGAGACAACTCACTGCAACGAGGCAGAATCAGAATGGTGTGAGGAAATAAATCTTCTTGTTCCTGGGGGCTGGCACCACAAGTGAGGTGGGATGGATGGGTACATTACTGATGTCCTCCTCCTCCCAGCTCAGGTGACAGTTCTGAATATTAAAGAGCCACGACTGTGGGATGGTGAGGCAAGAATCTACAGATGGAAGCCACAGATCACATTGTTATCTCACTTGTGGATGAAAGTAACAACATTGTCCCTTCCTATATTCACCTGAGTTTCAAACCCTGCCTGACAAACAGAGTAATCATTATTGCTGATTACAGAGAAAGTCCAATTTGTGTTACACTTTTGCGCCTGCACTGATCCACTCTCATAAGAGAATGTGCAGTGAAGAGAGGGGATGGTCACACCACTGCCATCTCCACAAGCAAAAATGAGGGAGCAAAGGAAGATTCACTGCTTCCTTTGCTCCCTGCTGCTGCTGAGAATTCATTCCTGTCCCACAGTGTTTCAGGGTTTCAGTCTCAAAACAATCAAGCCTCCACTTTTCCAAATCAATCCTTTCTGCCATGATTCTCCTCGTGACACTTTCCATGTTTTTTCCACATCAGCAACTTTCTAACAGCAGCGGAGAAGGAAAGAAGAGCTCCATAAAGCAGTACTAAACGTGCAGGCTCATTGGTAATTAAAGTGGGAATGGAGATGAAGGAAAACTGGGTAAAGCCTGCTGGAATGTCTCTTTGGGATGTTTCAAACAGGTTTTCGAAACAACATTTCTGTCTTTCTAGAGCTAATTGTGCATTTGCTGTGCACTAAGCAGAAGGGTAAATTAATTGGAAGAACAAAGGCAGTTTGTTGCAGGTTGGAATTTGGCCATGGATGCTTCTTTCCCCTGTGGGAGGAACTGATGACCTCCCCTAGGTTTGCCATTGACAAAAGATGGGATGCAGGATCAGAAGATGGGATGCAGGACCAGGTGCATCCCACCCAGCCCACCACGCAGCAGAACTATCATGCAGCTTGCTCTTCATCCCTAGCTGTGCCAGCCCCTGTGACTACTGACGGGGTAGCAGCAGGTGGAAAGTCCCTCTGCCTCTCCTTACAGCCTCCATCCATTCTTTCACCATCTGGCAGTAGACTGCTTCAGTAAGAGTTGCCAAATTCAACATGTCAATATTAATAACCCAAGTCACAATGGAGTATTTGTAAGGCCCACACTCATGTTCTGCCTGTCAAACAGATCATCTCCTTTGTGCCGGTTCTTCACAAACAGCTGGAGATTTTTAAGCACCTTATTAAAATAGAATAGATCAGCAGCAGCTGGAGCATTTCAAAGATGAACGGGCTTTATGCCAGTAAATATGGCACTTGCCAAAAACCAGGTGGCAACAATAACTGCAACAATACAAGACCGCTGCCTTTCCTGCAGTGTATATTGACTCGGACAGGGACAGGTACCAAATACCTACCTACTTCATGTGTTCCCCAGCTAGTGAAAAGCTGGAAATATAAAAGGCTCTTTCTCAGACGTCTAGAAGCACTTCAGTAGCTCCTTTTTCTGATGGGCAAAAAAAAAGTCTGATAAAAAGTCTGCTGAACATTTGCAGAAAACCTATTTCTTAAAAGGTTCACGAGAACCTACACTGCCAGAGCCACATGTTTCAGCTGGAGGTGTGTTGAGTTAAAAGAGGGGTACTGGGTAAATTTCCTTAAGGCTAAAGCCCCTTGCCTTCTAGCCGAGTCCTCACAGATGGAGGGGCTAGGGGCGACTGAGTTTAGACCTTAATACAAATGTCAATTGACAATCAGGATGGATATCCAAACCGGATTATAAAAGAGTATTGTTTATTGTTCACAAGCAACATCACAGAGATTGTTTGGGTTGTCGGGGACAGGATTAATTTGCAGAAACAGTGTGTCCGTAAGGGATACAAGATAGACACAGGGTGTAAAAGCACTACAGTTACAGGGACATTAAGGGATACAAAGATGGAAATGAACGTAGAAGCAGTACAGTTACAGGAAAGAAAACAGAGTTCTTACTCATAGAGGTAGATCAGAGAGGAGAGGGAGAAGCTGGTCGATGTCCCCTTGCAGTCTTTGGGATCAGGTTCTGGGCTATACCCTTTACATCTCCCCTTGCTTGCCTGCTGGCTTTCTTGCTTCTGTAACTGACTGATTTTTATATTTTTAAATGTGTGTGTATTCCTCTGTGTGTGTGTGTGTGTGAAACATGAGTCTGCAGTCAAAACAATAGGTGTAGTAGAGGCACAAACACTTTCTGATGGGCCATTGGCTTATCAGCATTTCAGGCTCCAAGTGGTTCCAGAGACATCCTTGTATCAACAGGAGACTTCCTGGAGAGGCCTGCCCCCCCTGAGGTGATCTTACCTTTAGACAATGCATGTGTTAGCTCTGGCTGAAGACACCATGCCTCATTGTGACTGCGGTCTCATCTCATCATGACTGTGCACTTGTTATGACTGTGCCTCAAGGCCACGGCCGTGTGTACGGGACAGAGGTGTTAGTGCTTTTATGCAAAACATGCCTGTGTGGTTGGTGTCTTTAAACTCGCAGGTTTATTCCCCCATGAGAAGGATCTAACTGGCTTTAAATAAGAAATCACTGTTTTAGTTAGCACAGTCTTTAGCCCAATATTCCACGTCACATATTTAAATTACAAGTAAAATACTTAGTAATGAGCTAATGTTTTGCAAACTCCCACAGAAATATCGGAACTTAACCACTTTCCCTTTGAACAGGACATGGTATAGAGCTGGAGGTGGCTTCCTTGGGTAACCGCAGTGCTGGGGAGACAACAGGGCTGTTAAACAGGATTGTGGCCCTTCATTTTGCTCCTATCATTTCCCTCTAATCCATTGTTTGACTTCGGGAAAGACATTTAACCTCTACGCGCCTCAGTTCACCCGCCTGTAAAATAGTAGATAAGTCACCTAATTCACAGGGATGTTATGGAGATTAATTAACTAACGTCTGGAAAATGTCTCAAGATCCTTCTGTGAAAGGCATTATAAGGGCAAGGGATAGTTGTATAACCATATGCAAAAGGTTTTATCGCTTGGCACAAGCCAGTTTGGTTTTATCCTCTTTCCCTCCGCAACATCGCTGAGTGTTTTTACAGGGACCATTGACTAAGAGCAGAGCGGCGCAGCTTTGCAGAGCACCATTATCGTAAGTCAAAGGACATGTTGTTTCAACCTAAGGAAAATTGTATTTAGTCAGCTCTCCCCATACTGCTTCAAGATCCCCAGTGAGATCAGAGCCCTGGCACGCTGGATGCTGTACACGCAGTCCTTGAAAAGCAGTCCTTGAATACGTAAGAAAGCTGCTTCTCTTTAACATGAGGGATTTTTTTAAGCTAATTTAACCAAACTGACAAATGTGCTGTGTGGGCTGTCTTCAACAGGGGTGCATTTTCACCGCCAGCTCTAGGTAGAGAGGCAAAGCAGGCAGTTGCCTTGAGCAGTGAACTGCTGTGAGTAACAAAATGGCCACGGGCTTTCTGCCAACTCTGCCTGTCCTGGATCCACGAAAAGTCTGACTGGCTATTGCTGCATCCTGAGTAAAGAGTTGGGCTGGGCTGGGTGTTAATGAGTGGATGTGTTCCTGTGCGACTTGGTCTGGGTGATCCTGCAGTGGCAGGGGGATTGGACTAGATGATCTTTCGAGGTCCCTTCCGATCCCTGATGATTCTATGATTCCATGACCTCTCCTACCCCAGGGGCTCCCACCCCTGCCCTTGCATTGAATTTGCCATTCTAAATAAGTCTTTTCACTCACATTGAAAAATTGCAGCTGGCTGAGGGGATTCAATCGCAAGTCAGAACTTAGATCCATCCACCTTTGCAGTACCCCCAGTCACAGCTCTTTGATGTTTGCCACATGAATAGGGAAAGAACCAGGCGGAGCAGAAGAGGAACAAAATGGGCAAATGATACAACCTTGAATATCATAGAAAGAAATAATGCCACAGTCTCTCGTGTCTCGTGTCCCAACTCCCAGATCTAGCTGCTTCCTAATATGAGTAGCGATTCGTCTTGGTCTACCTGCTTTTCCATCAACACCTTCTTGTATTATCTGATAGAGCTTTTACCCAGGAAACCGAATTCCACCATGTCATTGTCTCCACTGAGCTCTGCTTGCAGCTCGACATGCTCCACTCCCCTTCACTCGTTACCTGCTCTAAAGCCAATTTTAAAATAGAAAAGTATCTGTCACAACCCTGTTGCTCCCAACCGAGACACAGCACGTTGCAGCACATTTCTGTATTAAGAAGAGAACTGGAAAACTTTGTTTTAAAGCAGCTGTTTATGTTCCTGAGCTACTCTGATTCAGTTTCTTTCTGCAACAACAGACCTGGAAGGGCAAGGAAATGGGCAGAAAGAACAGTTTGGTCACAACTTAGAGTCATTTGTTCCTGTCAGAATATATATGAGCTGAATCTCAAGCCTGGACAAGCCTTAATAACTATCATATTTAAAGTTCAGCTTTACAGGGGAAGACTATGCAGCCCAAGGGGATAAGTTGTAGAATATAGAATAGTTCACCTTTCATGTGCCCATTCATACCCAATCCCACAAGGACAGGCTGGTGCTGGCCTTTCAGAGGCAAACATGACATGAATTTAGCAGTCTCTAGCTAATCCCATCGGACTAAACGACTGCTAATTGGTGTCTTTGCTGGATAAAGTCACTCGGTAGGTCACTGACAAAGTCCTGTGCTGGATGGATGGGAAGCTTCTCTCGTGATAACCTGACCCCTAAGTGACTTTAATGTTCCCACACACACTTTATCTTTACAATGATGCAAGGTTTGTTTCCAGAGAACACCCTAGTGAGACAGTCATCTAACCAGTCAGAGAAAGCAGCTGCAGGCAGATGGGTTTTCTGGGGTGCACTGTGGATAGTGAAGACAAGAAACAGCTGAAGATTCTCCTCCACTGAGGAGTCACAGGTCACAAATGGAAATGTCCTCACAGAAAACTCAGGAATGACTTCAGCATAATTTTTACCATCGAGACTGCTAAGAAATGAATGATGGCAGAGCAAAGCAATAACCTGCCAAGTACCTCTTCAGAAACCAGCCATAAACAAAGAGCTGTCTCCCTTAACTTCAGAACTTCCTGCTCAAGATTACAATACTTTATGTTATTGTTCTAGAACATAGGAGAGGTAACATCAGCCTTTACCAGAAATATCTCTAGTTTAGTCAGTAGAGGCCAGTACTTTCTGCATGAAAGGACCCACAAATGGTCCCTGCTGACTTCTTGTTGTAAGGTTCATAATAAAGATGAACAATACTGCTAAGAAATCCCCCTCTCCCCAAAATCTCTTGACCCCAAAGCTGATGCGTTCAGCAGTGATCTGTTTCTGGTCAGGGTGTCAGTCACAGAAGATTTACATAGCAGCAGTCAGTGTTCCTGTGGAACTTAATGGAAGAGACATTTGGTAGAAGGGTGTCTTTTCAAGAAGGGGGCAGTACAGTAGAAAACAGATCGAGGAGGAAAAAAGATAGTTAGGGATAAGTCCAGTTGGGCAACAACTTTGGTGGGGATGTGGGTGAATCTAATGGGCTTGAACTATTCATGTGTAATCTAGTGTGGAGAGAGCGCTTCAGCTCAACAGGATTTTGTAGGGAGCAAGAAATCTCATTACAAACAAGATCTGAGAGAGGGACTGGCCTGGTAATAAAACAAGAGCAAGAGGATCCTCCCATAACAGCTGTAGCTAGAGAAGACATATTTCTCCAGCACTAGAAGCTGACAGCTTTCTCCAGTACTAAATTTGTTTTGGCAAAAGGACAAACAGAAAGAAAAGGTCTGACATTCTGCATTGAGTCTTTAACCTCTCTCCCCACATCCCCAGCTTCTGCACGTCAGGTACAGAAATAGAGCAGGTGAGTCCTGACAGCAGCTTCCACACGCAAGTTCATCTCACTGCACTGCGGTGCGCGCAGCCAGAGCCCACAAGTGCAAAGGCTTGTTATTCCTTATGGATGACCTGGGAGCTCCCCATTCTTTGGTGCTGCCAACCATTTCTGTTGAGGGGCAGCAGCAAAGACTGAGGTCTGTAGACCCCTGAACCCTGTAGACCCAGCCACCAGACTGTCACAGGATATCAGTCACAAAAAAACCTGGTCCACAGTACTGACTGGAACCCCTACCTGAGGGGTCTCCCTTTTTATCTCCCCATGTAATGTCCTTCAGGTTGCAGCAGGGACCTTGTGAGGAGCTGTTAGTGAGATGAGGTTGTGTGCTTGCTGTTGGTGGGATGAATACTTGTGCGTGGAAGACAGTGTAAGCAAAAAACATATTTCCATATTTCTTAAAATAGATTTGTTTTAAATTCTGTAAACTGAAGCTGAGGCCAACTTCCAGTTGGTAACACCAGGTTTGCATAGAAGAGAGAAAGAAACAGCTCTAAAATTAGAACACTAAAGAAACTCGGGTTTAAGAGCATCACAAATTCTGGTCTTGTAAACACTCTCATCAAGAGAAATACAAGTGTGCTTGCCATGTAATTGCATATTCAAAAATAATGTGGAGAGAACATTTTGTAAAGAAATACAAATTTAGCAATCACCAAGGTCTTGTCCAGACAGGGAGAGAATGAAGCTGCTCTGCTGAGTCACTAAGGTGATGTGGCAGTGAGGCAGGTCAGCATCCCTTCAGTTCTGCTCACAATGGCACTAAACCAGTCCCTTGTTTACACCGGGCATTGCTGTAGTTCAGTTCTCTCCAGCCTCTCGTTACCCCTCCACGTACAGTAGATCTGTAGGGATACAAGTTCACTGATGATCCTTAGCCATTTGTCCTTGACAGATAGATTGGCAATGAAAGATGAATCTATTTGGCTGTCATAAGTTCATTTCCCTACGCCTCCGGGCTACAGAACATTCAGACAAAATCCTTGCTATGCCTCTCTTTTACCAGCTAACTCCACAGTTTTCCAAACCATTTTCCCCTTTGAATAGGGATAGGGAAGTTGTTTCAAGATAATACAATAAGAGGAGTTAAAATAACCTCATATTTCCAACAGCTCAGGGATCTGGCACAGGCTAAATCTACCTCTGAGCATCTCTAGGGTTTTCTGGGAAGATCATGATCCACATATGAATTTACATAACGGTTGCTCCTTCCTCTTCAGGCTGAAACACATTCCAAGTGTTATGAGCTTGAGATGCTGCTATTCCAAAGATCTAAGCCCAGACAGTTGTACTAGTGGGTTCTCAACCTTCAGACCCAAAGGTTGCAAAGTTGATCTCTCTTCAGTTTCTGCAGAGCTGCTGCTAGGCACTGGGCAGAGGACGTTAGGAGATTTCTCAGAAAACCTTTGCAGCTTCAGTGTCTTGAAAGGGCATCTGCTAAAATAAACCAAGCCATCACAAGTGTTGGCTCATGGCTGTCACACAGGTCTAGGATGAGCACAGAGCTGCCAGATGGTGTCATCTGCACTTACTGAGCTGCACCTCAGGAACCAGAACCAAATTGGCTTAAAAAGCAGCGGAAGAAAGACCCTATATCTGGTATAAATATTAGATTTGCAACTCTTACATCACATTCACACACAGATATGCTCTTCAGATAAAATCTGACTCTCTGCTATAATGAAAGGATATCCAGCAGTACATTATGCAGCTTAAAAATAGACTCGGAGACCGGTTGTACCAGTTGCTGTAACTTTAATCTGCAAGGAACTTCTTTTATTGAGGCATAAATAGTACCTGTCAAGAGCATAATACAAATCCTATCTGGTAAACCTTAGCATTTACATCCCTTTTGAATATATGACCTCATTTACGGTGTTTAAGACTCAAAGCAAGTCCTGCCCAACAACATTTTCCATGTTAAACTTAAGCTCTGTTCTTCCAGAATCATTCTAGTGAAATACTGGTTTATCAAGGGAAACTATAAAGCAGGGATGGATGCTTTACACTCTAATTGACTTTCATTCAGATACTTTGGGGGGTGGATTTTTAGGAAAGGCAAGGTGAAAGGCATTATGCTTTGAAAAGGCACTTGGAAAACCTTTCAGTGGGCACTTTCTAACGAGATTGGTGTCATAAGATCACTTGTAACTGCCTCTCCAGCTGCACCATTCAGAAGGAGTAAGGAGTGATAATGGCAGTGATGGAGGTTTCCCAAGTGTTTCCAAAAGGACTTCTTCATCTCATTGCTTCCCCTGTGACATCATGTGCTTGCAATAATGTCCAGACTTTCAAAAGGCTGACCTGTGGGTCTGCCATGCTAAATTCTCTCAAATTAACCAGGAAGAGATGCTCCGAGCAGCTCAGTCCTATTTAGCCTTGCTAGTCCAACATACAGTGTCTGCACAGGGAACGGTAACACAGGGTGCATCAGGATTTTATTGGTGAGCATGAGTTGACCATCTTTTTGAACAAACAGGTGAGGTTATAGGTAGCTGAGAGAGCTTAGCAGAACCTACCACCATTAATCAGGGTATGAAGAAGAGGCATTCTGCTGCCTCCAGTAGAGGTTAACGACATCCAATTACGACAGAGCATCCTGGGGAGCTCAGTTACCTCACCCATAAGGCTCTTCCATTCAAATACATAAAACCAGCTTCCCCTTCTGCAATACAGATCCTTGAAGTAAAATTTATGAGTGTTGTTCAGCCAGAGTGTTTACTTTGCACTAACAACCTGTGTGCTTACATCCTCGTTCACATCAAATGTACCACAGAGCATATGCGCTCCCGCTGAGGATTAATCATCAAAACAGGGCTGGAAGAGAACCTCAAAGGTCATTCAGTCTATCTTCCTGCCTAAGGCAGCCTCAGCTACACAAACTATTCTTGACAGACGTTTCTCTAATCTGTTCTTGAAAGCCTCAAAGGAAAAGGACTTCACCATCCCTAAGGAAATCTCTTCGATGCTTAACCACCCTTGCAATTCCAAAGTTTCTCCTAGTAAGTAAAATCTCTCCTGGTTTAAGTGAGTCATGATACAGCAAGACAGTGAAAAATGAGGTCAGAGAGCCCTTCTTGTCTCTATCTTGCACATTTCATTGCAATTATGTTTTTGCAGAGAAAAAGATAGGGTTGTCACAATGATCTTTCCAGTTGTGACTTTATCTTTCAGATTGTAATGGAACAACAGGGAAAAAAAGAAGTAGTGCTTGTAAAAAGAGTGCATCTGCAACCTGAAATAAATCCGAATTTTCTCTTAATCAGGTCATCAATTTGGCCTTTTTCACATTTGAAGACTTTCTGCCTGTGTTTGTTGTTACACAGGCAGAAAGGAAGGTTCAAAAGAGATTCTTTTGGCAGTCGAGGTTATGTGCTCTCACTTGTTAAAGACATAAGCTTTTGGCAAGGTTTCCTTTGACCTGAATGAGCATCACTTCTATCCACAGGTCTCTCCCAAATCTCAAGTTTAAGATATAATCTCATACTGGACCAAAGTGAGGTCTTTCTGACAATTTCTTGTTCGGATGCTCAGGGTTTCAGAGAGATTTGGTCAAATTATACAGATTTTAATGGTCAGAAAGCAGCCCAGAAGCATTAATCTAAGACCAGAGCAACTAAATTCAGGTCCAGAAAAGGGAAAGCATTGGTGAACACAACGTGTAGCAGGTCCATGCAGAGAAGTACTCAAAGTGAGCCAGGAAATACAAGGAATTCTGAAGACCTTCCCCAGCTCTGTTACTAGCAGCCACCCCTGCAGAAGCAAGTGAAAGAAGTGGAGAAAGAGCTTTTGCATTTGCTAAATAGAGAGTGACAGCAAGTGCCCCCCCAGGCCCAGAGGTTTTCACGTCTCCATTGCCATCTTCTTCCAGCAGAATTCCACTCAGCAGCAGAACTCCCTGCAGTGGAGAGCTGCCATCCAGGAGATGGTGCTCTTGGGTAGCGCACAACCCCTAACTGAACGTTCCTGTTGCTTTACACTTGGCTTTCGTAGTCTAGCAAGGGTTCCTGCACAATTTGTCCTTCATTCAGAGGAAGCCCGTGTAACCACCACCCCGCAGCAGAAAGGAAGGCTTAAGGGGGCAGAAGGATTAATGGAAATAGCGCTGCACCACTGAGAAATGCCCCTCACTCGTGTACACACAAACCTTAGCAGCAATTCAGCTGTCAGCTTGATCAAGATCTATTTAGGATCAAGGGGCTACTTTGAGTCTTCCTCTAAAACACAGAGAAGAAAATATGGCAGCAGTTGTGTAGGGAAGGGAATCAAACAGAAAACATGAAGAGAGCATCCAGCAGGTCCTGCAGTCACCACCATAATGCTTCCTGGGATACTCAGCAGGGACTCTGGAGTGCAGAAAGCAGCATCTCTGGTTGCCTCCCACAGAGAAGGACTTGCATCAACCCCAGGAACCAGGGAAGGAAGCCACTGCATCGTGGAGCCTCACCAATCACTATTGCTTAGGCACCCACCCCCTAAACAGTATTAAGGTGCAAGGTGGAACAGAGGAGGTTCCATATCAATATTAGCAGGAACTTCTTCCCAGTGATGGTACTGGAGCATTGGAACAGGCTGCCCAGGAGCACTGTGGAGTCTCCTTCTCTGGAGACGTTCCAGAGCCTCCTGGATGTGTTCCTGTGTGACTTGGTCTAGGTGATCCTGCTGTGGCAGGGGAATTGGACTAGATGATTTTTCGAGGTCCCTTCCAATCCCTAATGATTCTATGATTTCCAACTATTTTACGTAAGAAAATAAATACAATTATCTCCGTAACAAAGATGGAAATGGAATCCTTTTCACTGCTGAGGAAATCTGTTTCATGTCCCTCTTTGGAAAGGGTGAAAAAACTCTTGTGCCGTGGAAAAGAGGCACTGGAGGAAGCCCTGTGCTTTGCTCCTGGGTTTCAGTACAACACGTGCACCTGTCAGAGAGCATACGTGGTTATGTAGCTAGACATCTAAAAGCTTGATTTGTGGTGCTTGTGTCTGAGGCGTGGTGAAAGCAAAACCAGACCACAAATGTAATGGATATTAAGTTGAGCTTCAACTGACATCCAAGACACTGTATCTTATATTGGTGTTCTTTTGGGTTTGTTTGTTTATGTTTGGGGTTTCTTCTGTGCTATTGAGTTCAGGTTTTATTTGTTTTGACTTTTTAAAGAATAACAACAAGTGAATAAACTTGTAAGCTCAGCCCTAGGCTGGAGGAAAAATAAAAGTAAAACCAGAGCAGCAGGCTGAGAAAGTTCTATTCCCTACACTGAGAGTCAATTAGTTATAATCAATTAAATAAAATTAAGGAAAACAAAGTCACATGGGTTTGGGAAAGGAAAAATGATAAATGAACTCCCATTGTAGTCACTTGGGGAAAAAATGTCACCATCAAGGAGAAAAAAAATGGAAGCAATTATAAAAGTTAAAGACTTTCCCTATTGCAGGGAGATAAGGGAGCATGCCAGGCCCCCAAGGTTTTTGCCAATATTTTTAACTTCATTTCAGTTTTGCCTCTTTGCTGGCAGTTTCTGGTGGGTTGTGGGAAGTACCGAAGCCCAGAGCCCTGCAGCGTGCCCTACTTTGCAAGCCCAAGTGTAGCTGCCATCACTTGTGCTGAGCCAGGCCAGATGTTGTAGCTGACTTCAACCCAAAATGTTTTGTCCCCATTCCATTTTAAGAACACCCTCCCTGGGCAAAGAATAATCCCAGAGACCACACAACTGTCAGCTTGAGAAAATGGATATTGACAGCCAAGAAAATGACTAATTAGGCTCTGTGACTGCTCTACTAGCTGCATTTAGCAGACTGCACATAAGACCCAGACTCAAAATAGTTCATGCAGATTATGGTAAGACCAAACTCAGGGAAGTCCAACTGCCCAGGACACAGTGCATCTTCTTCAGGATCCCTTTGAAACCTGCACTGTCTGGATTTAAGAACAGACAAATCTGACAAGTCTAGTAATAATACATCTCAGTTTTAACATAGATGGAGCTTCCATGACACGCTGCCAACAAGAATGTCAATGAACAGCGGCCTTGGTGGTAGGTTTCAAAATCAATATAATCAGCACAGTGTTCTATTCACAGCTTATAAATTGCTGTCACAGTGGCTAACTTCACAGTCCTATCAGTTCCAGAAGCCTTGTTAAAACTGCCTGTGAAGTTTGCTGGACACAGTTTTGACAGAAGGTATTCTGCCTGCAGCCCAGCAGGGCCACGCTACTCCATCCCTGCCCAGAAACTCTCCACGTGGAAATAAGCAGAGAGGCCAGAGAAGAGGGAGAAATAGGCACTGACAAAATTTCAAGAACTGGAACAGAAACTGAAGTGGCATATTTGGAACAAGAAGTTGTTTTCCCTGTCCTCAGAGAGACATTCTGAAAGGCCACGCATTTGGGAATCTTCAAAGAGAAGCAAAAGGTAGAAAAATAAAGCAAACATCATATAGTGTTTTCTATTGCGGCAGTTCTCATTAACACCACGCACTTCCAGACATCTAAAAGCACAGGAAGGCTGAAAGAGGCTATTTTTCACCACAGGACAATCCCACACCGCCCACAAGGCATATATCCTTTCAACACAAATTCACATCATTATCAACCAACTAATTTAGTCTTTCACCTATCAGGTAATTAGGTGAAGATCTCACCACCCACTTCTTTATTTCAGGTTTCCTGTGCTGTGTGACTTGGTTCTGAATTTCACAGCGTTTCCTCATCTTTCAGTCACTGCTCCACATGCATCTCAATTTTTAAACCATTGGAATTAACCCCTTCCTGGTGCAGCACCCCTGATTTCAGCGGAGTTCTACCTCCCAATTTCAAACTTGTCAACATGACGTTGGGAGGATTTTTCCCCAGACAGCCCCTTAAGGCCAGGACGTTTCATCGTGACCCTTAGCGCTGAAGCGTTGCTTATTAAAACATTTTTTCTCTATTGTAAGCTTTATCCTGTTACCGTTAAGATCTTTGGAAATCAAACCACCACCAAAATAAGGTGGGAAGGTACTATCGCAAATCTACAGAGAAGAAAATAGACACAGACATTAAGTGATTTTCCTGAGACAGTTGAAGAAAACTGTATCAGGGCTGGGAAATGAAGTGATGCCCCTTGGCTCTTCATTCTGTACTTTATTCTGGGGATCACTCTTATCTTTCTCAGCTTCAATAGCCTGGAAAGACAACATTTAAGTGCCTTGGGTGGTGTCATCTTCTTTTATTCAGTCCTGCATCTCCTGCAGCAATGACAAGCTCAGGCAGCATGAGTCACTGTCACGGACAAAGCCAGTTTTTGCTTTTTAACAAGGACACTTGCCTCAGTAATAAGTTTTAGTTTCTTCCTAAGTGACTTAAAGAATTTTAAACAACAGAGCTTAAAATGATGATTCTTTGGATTTTCTCTTCACGGTGCTGGTGTGAAAGATGAAATCTGTCGTTGTCAAACTCAGGATGCCAAAGCACCAAATTGCTACAGCTATGAATGTTATTGGGTAACGTGGTCTTGCTGCTGAAAAAGGTAAACCCTAGCTGGAAACACACAAATTAAAAATACCAGACATATTCAAAATAGGGGTTTAGAGTCTTAGTACGTGAATTTGGAACTGAACCGGTCTTTTCTCTGTTTCTATAGATAGACATCCTTGGAGAGGTTGTATACAAGTACAAAAGCAGCTTGCAGGAAAAAGGAATCAGAGATCACTATCGCCTGTCCATCATCTTTCCTTCCCTAAAGGACTGTAAACACACACAGCCCTTTTTGGTGATATTCTACTCTAAATGCAGAAACATGTCCTCGCTTTCTCTTCCCCTGCTGATTTGTTTATGGGCATCTCTCACCTGCAAGAGATGAACAAATATTACCCCTTTTGTACTTAACTAAGTGGAAAGACAGAAAGTGTCTGACATACAACCTGACTGGAAAGCTGAAAAACCACACTTCCCATTTTCCTCTCTCTCATCTCCCTTCTGCACTATCTCCTATGAGCCATCACCTGCCTACAGTGAATTTTCTTGTATAGATCAGTCTGAACTTTCTCAATTTTTTTCTGGGATACCTGGCTGCATTCAGAATGGGAGTCACATGAGGGCACTTTGCTTAGATCCTACTATTATCTCATGTAACAGCACCAACATTATTTACAGACTTGACATGAACACCTTCAAACACCAGCTAGCACTGTTAAAAAGATTAAACTGGATGAACCCCCCAGATTTTTACCACTAGTTATAAATACCGTCCCCCCACTTGCTTACAGATCTGTAGCAAGATAGTTCTATTTCAAGGTAAACCTCTGTAAGTTCTCCTATAATTATGCCCCCTTTTTCCCCCCAAAAAATACACGTTCTCATTACTTCAAACTGCAGAGCTGCTCATTTTCAGTGTCCTGGAAATATATCTGCTACTGAGGTCTTTCAAGCAGGCTTTACCTCACATTTGCGGTCACTATGCAGGTAGACTCAAAGCCCTCTTTCACAGAAGGCTCAGATTGTTTCAACAGGAATACAGGGCATTTATTTTGGGTTGAGGTGGTTTTTTCTCTTACTGAGTGCTATCAGCCTCACTCACTCATACTACCTGTTATTTGTAGTACCATATACATATTCTAACCCAAACCCATGGCCAGTGGTAAGGAAACCTTCTGACCCCTGTATAACAGAGATGGAATGATGATAGGGTTAAGACTTTGTGTAAAGATGGAGATGCTAACTGCTATTTTTAGTCACGTGGGGCCCAAGCTTGTCCAAACATCATCTCTGTTTATGCTCACAAAAAAAACTCATATACAGCCTCCTGTTTTCATCTAAGCATCAACTTCCAGCACTTCCTTATAGAATCACAGAATCATTAGTGACTGGAAGGGACCTCAAAAGATCATCCACTCCAATCCCCCTGCCACAGCAGGATCACCCAGACCAAGTCACACAGGAACACATCCAGGCGGGTCTGGAACGTCTCCAACCTCCTTGGGCAGCCTGTTGCTCCAGTACCGTCCCTGGGAAGAAGTTCCTTCTGATATTGATATGGAACCCCCTCTGTTCCAGCTTGCATTCATTGCCCCTTGTCCTATCACCAGATGACCTTGAGAAGAGCCTGGCTCCATCCTCCTGACACCCACCCCTCACATATTTATAGACATGAATGAGGTCCCCCCTCAGCCTCCTCTTCTCCAAGCTCAAGAGACCCAGCTCCCTCAGCCTTTCTTCATAAGGGAGCTGCTTTACTTCCTTCATCATCTTTGTTGCTCTATGCTGGACACCCTCCAGCAGCTCTGTGTCCTTCTTGAACTGAGGGGCCCAGAACTGGACACAATACTCCACATGAGGTTTCACTAGTGGAGAGTAGAGGGGGAGAAGAACCTCTCTCAATCTGCTAACCAACCCCCTTCTGATCCCCCCCAGGATGCTGTTGGCCCTCTTGGCTACAAGAGCACATTGCTGGCTCATAGTCATCCTGTTGTCCGCTAGGACCCCCAGGTTCCTTTCTCCGACACTGTTCTCCAACAGGTCAGTCCGCAACCTGAGGTTGTTCTTGCCCAGAAGAGGTACTAAGACACCTGCTTTTCCTACAGCATACATGGAGGCTTCCAAGCTTTCTCAGACAGGGATGTCAGAGCTGGACATGAGACTGAAATATTTGATAGTTCTGTGGAACTGGGTTCTCCCCTAAACTCTTGTTTAACTTACTGGGAACCCTTTTCCACTTCTGACTTTGCAAGAGGTATGAAGACTGTCAATGTCTCCTTAGGGTGAGATTTAACTCATCTATTCCACTCATCTGAGCTATGTATTCAGCCTAAGCCTATTCTACCTGCATAGCTAGAGATACAGAGGGGCCTCCAAGGAGCAGGTCACACACTCCTGACATGGAATCATAGAGTGGATTGGGTAGAAAGGGGCATACCCACCTTCTCATCTGCCTATAGCGAACAAGCTTATAAAAGACAGCTGAGACAAAGTAAGGTTAGCTGAGTGATTCCAGCTTTAACTTCCTTTTCACAGAGCGTCCTACATTTAGTCCCCCACCTTTCTGCAGTACTGAACACGTGGTACTGTGTGCTGACACAGCATAAAGATCCGTTTTTCCCAAAGGAGTAACTGAGGTAGAATAAAAGTCCTTGTTCTTTGCTGGCTTTTGACGCTGATTGCACACATCACCCTGGGCACAGCACTTTATTTCTCTTAGCTAAGTTAGTTCCTCAAGTGCTTCATGTAAGTGAAAGCAGAAAGTGCCTCACAATAGCAGTGCCCAGTGTAAAATTAACATCAACAGCATTCAATCCTGTCATGAAAGAGGCAAGATCAAGACAAGGCATCACTTAGGTGGGTATTTTAAAGAGGCAAAGGCTATAATGCATCTTATTCCATCTGACAGGCATCACAGATCCAGATGAAGTTACCGTGGATTTTAGCCGAGTACTTTTCTATAATTATCTAAATTACTCTGGTTACAACCACTGGATATGTTCACACAAATGACCCTTATTTTTTAGAAACACTCCTCTTTCTCAGGTGTAATTTGGCATGCACAATAAACCGTGGATTTCAAAGAAGCACTTTAAGCATCTAAATATCAGACTGTGCCCACAAATTGTTTAGACAGACATTTTAATACTGTAATTTGTTAGTGCAATTACTGAAGTAGGGAAGCCTGCGTGCGAGGAGGCAATAAATAATTAAGACCACCAAACTGGAGCCTAGGGCACCATTATAAAATCTTTAATCTAATATCTAAATTTGGCAAGTGGAGGGAAAAGGTGCTTAAGGAGAACACAGACAACCAGCACATAAGCCTCCCGCTGCACCATACAATCTAGTTTCACTTATTGCTGGAGATTATTTTTGAATGCGCTGATTCTAAGGTTATCAAAATTGGCTATTGTAAGTAGTTGATGCTGCTTGGCTTTTCAAAGCCTCATCAAGTTTTTAAAAACACAGATGGCTGTTCGACAATAAAAAGGAATCTACCTGCAGTGATGCATTTACACCAGAATAATCAGGCTGTAACGAGAGAGAACAAGCCATATATTCAATATGGGAAGCTACTTCCACAAGCTCTAGTGCTGTCAGTATAAACAGGTGCAATGCTGGAAATGTAAAGCCTCATTAATGCATCATTTAATAAAATGCCCCATTTTCTTATATTCCAGGTCTTTTTTACATCTTCCATAAAGATTTGCTTTTCTGAGTTACTTGGCCAAATGATGTGATAGATCTCGATCTCAGAAATAGTTCTGACTACAGCAGTTGACAACATAAAACACCACACAAAAAATAGTAAAACCTTTATGTATGTGATTAAGGCTACTCAGAATGCTCCATCTATAGCCCTGAAAATAAAAAGCTGTTTGCTGCTTGAAAATGTTACTTGGGCAGCATTTTAACTCAACAGCATCGCAAGAGAAACAAGAGAGGAAAATCCCCCTCAACAAGCCCCGTTGCAGCAAATCCATTAAATGCAACAAATTTCACAATGTCAGATCAGTAGTTTGTAGCTTTTTTTGAAGGTTCTGTGTTTCTGTAGGGAAACCTTCCAAACCAATAGAGCGTGCTATGAGCCGGACAGAAAAACCTTGCAGAATCGATGCGGGAGAAATTCTGGAGCCAAAGAAAATGAGAGGCAGTGGGGTGGAGATAAAACCACCGTTTGGAAAGTCACTTCTATGTGGCCAGTGAAGAAATCCCTTTGGAGTCAGCACACTGACAAAACACCATTCTCAACCAAGAAGGGGTGGGCAGTGGGGTCTCTGCCTGTGTGTGGGCACAGCAACAGACCTTCAGCTTCTGGATATGAAGAAGAGGAAGACAGTTGGGTTGGTCAGACTGAGACTACTTCCAGGAAACAACTGATCTACCCAAAACAATGAGGTTTGGCTTTAAAGCCTCAGTTTTTCCTCCTCTGTTTAAAATAAGCTTCTAAACTGCTTCTAGAGCTCTCCTGCAAAGCTTAAGAATTCTGGGGTTTGACACGCAGGGATACCCTTGGATTTCAGATCTATAAACAGAAATTCTCCCAAGAAGCCTTTGCCTTCTGCAGTTTGCATGAAACCTTTCAGTAACTTTTTCTAAGTCTATTTCACTGCATCACTGAATTATTTAGGTTCTAAAAGACCTCTGAAGTCATCAAGTCCAGCCTGTGACCTCACATCACCACATCTGCTAGAACAGGGCACTAAGAGCCACATCCAGTCTTAAATATCTCAAGGGCTGGGTCTCCACCACTGCCCTGGGCAGTCCATTCCAGCATCTGATTGCCCTTTCCATGAGGAAGGGCTTCCTAACAACCAACATAACTCTCCCCTGGATGGAGTTTCAGGGCCTGCACTCTTGTCTTGTCACTAGTTCACTAGGAGAAGAGCCTGAACCTGCCTGCCCACAACTTCCCTTCAGGTACTTATAGAGGGACAAGGTCCTCCCTGAGTCTCCTCTTCTCCAGGCTAAACAAGGCTAGGTTTTAATTGGTTTAAAATTTGAATTTGAATCCTGCTTCCAGATCATCTCCATTTTCCTATGGAGCTGCAACACCTGAACAGACCCTGTTCTTCAAGCATTTCTTGCTTTGTCCTTCTCCGTGGACAGATTCTTGTTCCTTGAAATTACCATGTTAAGCCAAGCTGTCCCAAAAATCAATCAGGGAGCAGCTTCTAATTCAACGAGCTAAGGATCTTTCAGTAAAATGAGGAGAACTAGATGGATGAAAAAGAAAAAAATATTTATTTAAACAGGTTTCACAGTCATCTAGCAGGTACAGTAGAAACAGTCAGGCACACGTTAGTGCTGCCCACATATTTGTTTGAAGTCCTGTTGCACGGCTCCCTCTAGGGTAGGAGAGTTTTCCTTCTCTTAACTCCTCATCCGCAGCACCCTTACAACTAGAGATTGATGTTTTGTACTTACAATGAAACTTCTGATGCCTTTGAGACAAGCACACCATTACCTCATACATAATTGAGGAGATAATTACATAATCATGTATTAAGAGGGGGTGTGGGATTGAGACAGAGTAGTCAGAAATCTTAAAATGAGATCTAAAGCGGTCCTGTAGTACTACAAATGTTGGGAGCCAAATCCCTTTGATGAATGCAAGTCGCAGGAAAGTCGATAGTGTTACTGAACAGCCAGACTACTGAAAAAGCTATCAGATTTTGTACAGTCTGCTTGTCAGCTTTCTCTATCTTAAAGAAAACCATTCCATTTGATCATTGCATCATGACATGCAATGACCCAAGCCATGACGACACGCGCTGACCAGACCCCAGTCGACCCGTGATGACCTGACCCAAATCCACCCATGACAACCCGACCTGACCCCAGTTGACCCATGAAGACCCAGACCGGTCATGGTTCTTTTCTGTTTCTTTTTCCTTTTTGTGGTGGTTTCTTGTTAACTGGGCTTTGTTTTTAGCATCGCTTATCCTCAGAACAGGCCAGAATGTTAGAGCTACCAACCTTTTTGGGATAATGATCCAGGATAAATCCCTGCACAGCTTTTTGTTTAATTTATTTCCTTAAAATAAGAAAAAAGGTGTGTGGGGGGGTATCTTTAATACAACTTAATGTATCTTTAATACAACAGTCCATAGCTGGCTGTTCTGTGTCCTAACATGCAGGAGATTCAGTCAGAAATGAGTCACATCATGTTAACAAAACTTTGTGAGAAGCCTTAGCCCCAAGGAACCTGCCATATCAGAGGAAAAACATGAAGAGGGAGAGTGACCAGAACACACTACACAAAGTGTAACAAAAAAAACATGCTTGAAGAAGAAAACACCACTATGCAAGAGTTTCGGGTTCCTACAAGTATTTCTGGGATTGTTTTTTTGGCTAGACAATCCACAGACATGTGTTCCATGAATCTGTGGCCAACCTTGTAAGAATTGGTTTGGTCACAAAGCCCCACAAATGATTCACATCACTACCTCAGAGGGGACTCTTGTATCACTACTGGCTGAAAAGGAAAGGGAGGCAAGCGCATGCTATTGCAAATCCATTATTTTAGATACAGCATTGGCTCTATTTACTGTGAGCCATTCATATTCTTCACACAGAAGAAAAGATATTTCCTTAGAAGTAAGGCTCTTCAAAACAGATCGCTGACACACACCTTAGTTCAGTGTGTGACATTTCTTGGCAAGTTGCAGAAGAGGGAGAATATTTAGTTTTCAGCTGAAGTATTTGGGATGTGGAAAAGCAATGAATCACACAATCACAAAACCACTGAGGCTGGAAAAGACCTCTGCGATCACCAAGCCCAGCCCATGACCTATTGTCACCACAGTACGCTAGATCATGGCACTAAGTGTCACGTGTAGTCTTTTCTTAAATACCTCCAGGGATGGGGACTCCACAACCTCCCTGGGAAGCCTATTCCATTACCCTTTCCATGAGGAAGAGCTTCCTAACAACCCATAAACGTCCCCTGCAGCATCTTCAGGCCCTGCCCTCTCATCCTATCACTAGTTGCCTGAGAGAAGAGCCTGACCTCCACCTGTCTACAACTTCAGGTAGTTATAGAAAGGGATAAGATCATACAGAATGATAAGATCCCCCGGGTCTCCCTTCCTCCAGGTTAAATAACCTCAGCTCCCTCAGCCTCTCCTGGTAAGAATTTCCTTCCAGTCCCTTCACCAGCCTCATTCATCCTCTGGACCTGCTCCAGTATCTCAATCTCTTTCTTGAATCAAGGGGCTGAGAACTGCACCCAGTACTCAAGGTGAGGCCTCACCAGTGCTGAGTACAGGGGGGGAGAATTACATCCCTAGTGCTGCTGGCCACACTATTCCTGATCCAAGCCAGGATGCCATTCACCTTTTGTACCACCTGGGCACACTGCTGCCTCTTGTTCAACCAGTTGTCAACCAATACTCCCAGGTCCCTCTCTGTGCTTGAATGAATGTTTTTAGGAGTGTGAAGTGGCCTTAGCGCTGCTTAATCTTTCAAGTAACAGCAGAGCTGCAGACAGACTTGATCACCAAGCCAAGAGGCACAACCAGAACAACTGTTTCTAAGGTGCGATCTTTGATAATGACTATTAGCAGCGTACAACCCAAACACAACATAGGAGAGGTGAACGGCCCCTTTCCATTTTCCTAAAGTTCATTATTTCCTGCAAAACGCTGAAATCATGCTGAATGCTATTTTTACTTTCAATATAATCAGGAAGAATGAGAAATTAATATTCTCAAATTGCAATTATAAAAGAAAGTATGTAACGTTTTAGATGCTTCATTTAGAGAACACTCCAGGTTAATTACATGATTTTTCTAATGAAGATATTTCCATGAATACTTAGGATTGTTGCATTCATCTCATTTGGTAATGAATAGATTGATACGCAGATGATTTCTGCATTTCATTAAAACAGCTCCAGAATAAATGCTGAAATTCATTCAAGTGAATTGAAAATGCTAGTTCCAATTATGCTGCCTCCCAAGTTTAATTAATAAGTTGTATTGTTGCAATTAATCATAGTCAGATGGTTATGAAAAGTGAATTTTTATGATCCAAATGCTTTCTAAATGCACACAGTGACACTTCTATATTGTTCACGTCCACATGCAGTGAATTGAGCAATATTCACAGTATTATCCAAACACCTGGGATAACAACCATGAAGCTGCTCTGAAACTCTTCATGTTGAGCTCTGTGCTAACCTGAGCTTTGGAACTGCTTTACCTAGATGCCCACCTTGATGATGTTTAGTATAATAGGAGACTGTGTGTACAACATGCAGGACTGGAGCCACAGGATCATCTCCTGCCAGTGCAGGATGACAGGAAACAGAATGCAAAGCCTGAAGGGTCAAGAAGTGGAATCATAGAATCACTAGGGATTGGAAGGGACCTTAAAGATCATCTAGTCCAATCTCCCTGCCACAGAAGGATCACCTAGACCAAGTCATACAGGAACACATCCAGGCGAGTCTGGAACATCTCCAGAGAAAGAGACTCCACAACCCTCCTGGGCAGCCTGTTACCCTCACTGGGAAGATGTTCCTTCTGATATTTATATGGAACCTCCAGTTCCATCTTGCACTCATAATGGAATGGCTTTTGTAGTGGGTTTCTAAGTTGACCCAAATATACAGATGAGCAGAGGAACAATAGGCTAACAACGTCTGTATCTCATGTGTGCAAATACTTGAACCTGCTCCTTCCTGTACTATCAGAGGAGGATGGCCAGGCCATGATCCACATGTTCCTCAGTAGATATCCTCACGAGTAATGTGTAAGCAGCTGCCTGGGCAGTACACTCGTGAGACCATGGCCTGCACCTCATAACAAACTCTTCTGCTTTTGTTCAGCTGCATTTCCACATATTTTTCTGGGTAAGTAGCTCTCAGAGCTGTGTGCATTTGCAAGTTTAAATGGCAGCCCCTGAAAATGGGGCCTTGGGTCATCGAGGTCTTTGGAAATCCGTAACTGGAGAGACTGAGTACTCACACACAACGTGGGTGTACGTTTGGTCTGTTTGCTCTGTGAGAATCAGAGGACAGACTGTGTAAGATTGGCTACTGAAGGGATCGATGTCATATATCTGCATGTGTTTTCATCCCGCCACATGCCCACACATCACTGGCATGCATGTCTAGTGGGAAAACAGGCTGGGGGTCAATCCTGGGTCAACCTGGGGACATAGAGCCCTTACTAGAGTACTGCATTTGGAAATTCTAGCAGCTGGCCATGCTGTTTTCATGGGGTAATACAGGCAAAATTTGCTAAAGCAAACCACAAACTCTTACCACACAGATTTCTATTCTTACTATATTCTCCATGTGCAGGTGGAAGCAGGGAATTTGCAGTCTCCTCCCTGTATCTACCAAGAACCTGCCTAAACAAGTGTGCACACAGCCTGGGTACTTCAGGCACCTCCACAACTGCTGCTGCTGACCTTCTGTCTTTCATGAAACCAGCTCTTCTTGCTGTCTCTCACCTGTCTGATTTTTCCCTGTCCTTTAATTTATGTCTTGGGTATAAGAGCAGAAAAAGCACTTCAGACCACAGTTTACACTGACACCCATTACCTTCCTTGAACTGGAGTAGTAAAAGCCTTAGTGTCACTCTCAATTGAGGGTTTATTTCTAACTGTAAAACAACTGACTTTCTTTTGACCTGGCTAAGAAATCTTTTGGTTCTCCACCTGGTCAATCTGCAGCTTTCCAACCCTCCATCTTTCATGGTGTACTAGAAGAAAACCTCCTTCTGGCACTGCATCCACAAAGAGTTTTATAAACTTTTAGCCGATAATAAACCGAGGGTCTTATCTCAGGGCCACAGATGCCAGCAGAAAGACATCTGTACATGAAATCACCACTTTGGTTAACCAACAGTCCTTCCCATGTGTATTTCCACGACAGTTCTGCATAACCAAGGGCCTGAATTGTGAGGAATACTATCGCAACTGGAAGCAAGAATTTGTTGACTTTTTCTTTTTTTAAAAGGGATGACTTTCCAAGAGCAATACAATTGAAAGCGATTATTTCAGATTCCCTTCCTTTTTTATTTCCAATTACAGTTAAAATATTAAGTAACGCTGAACTGCTGCCTCTTCTCAGAAGAGGCAAAACCAAATTGCTTTCACTGGTTTCTGACTGGGTGAATACATTATTAAGAATACATTAAGAACATTATTGCTGAGAAATGCCTCCACAGAGATGTAGCTGCTGCCATCCCTCACACCATACAGTTACCACGATGTACAATCTTCAGACGTCCCCAGAAATGCTGCCCAACTAACCAGTGTGCAAAGCATGATGTTGTAATCTTGCAATCCTCACATTTCCCCTCAATCCTTTCTGGAATCCTTACACCAGTCAAGTTGAAAGTGTCCTGGCCAACGAGAAGCTTTGCTGTGTGACACTCTACTCCAGTTCTGCATCGCTTCCGCAGCCTTTTAGAAGTAAATGCTCGCTTTGAGGTTGTTAGCATGCGATTTCAGTTCCCATTATCAGATCTGCTACTTGAGCACACCTAATAGGTATCTGGTTTTGACATTTCATACACAGGTTTGCTGAAGGTCAAACCAAAATATTTTATAACAACTTTAATAAAATCCAACTGTAAGAGAATTCCTTACTAAATTATCCCTACCAGGCTTTCTAGGGCTAAGAATCCATTCATAGGAGAATCTAGATGAAGCAGTAAGTAAAGGTTGAGGAGACAGAAGATACCACACTTCAGTAAGACCTCAGATTAAACAATTATTCAATCCTAAAAATACAAGGCAGGAACAACAAGGCCTTCACTCCTCAGAGCTGTCTTTTAAGACAGTTGGGAAACAAATGTCTTGGCATAACACACACCATGCTTGGTCCTGCCTAGGCACGTTTTTAGATACCCAAAGCAGAGGTAGTTTGGCAACAACGCAAGCTTGCTTTAAACATTTTTCACTCATAGGAAGAGAACTTGACATACAAAGCTTGATGGTATTGCCTCATTCAAGAAATATAGCTGCTTCTTCTGAATAAGCAAGGGCAGCACAGCCAGCCCACCACTGACTAGATGTCTGGTCTTTAATAACCATTTGTCTACATTTTATGCTTGGTTTTCGTGACCCAAAACGCACAGTCAAGTTCCAGAAACATTCCATCAAGACAATATAAAGTGAGAATTTACTTTCTGTGGCAGTTTCTGCAGGTCATTTCCACCAAGGAATGTTCCAAACCATTAGCAGAGCTCAGGAGAGGAGACCTACAACTTCTGGGAAGCTCCATTATACAAAATAATAATAAAAAGTGATAGTTTTGTGATGGCTCTCCGCATTAATTGGTTGATGAGGGAAAGGATGTGCAATCAAACCACATCACAGAGCTATGATTTTTTAATTAAACAATAAATTAACAGAGTGGAGATCAATACTCAATTCCATTTGGAAATGCCAGATGGGTCCAAATTCAGAAAAGGTCACACGCATTGTAGATTAGCTCTCCTGAAATAATTAGTAAGAGAAGATGCAGCCTAGCCCCTGAATCTGGAGCACATTTTAAAAAAGGTGAGTAATTACTTATTTCCAGTATTAGGAAATTAATATGAAGATTATGTGGAAATTTTACAACAGCTTGAAAAACGTGATCCGAGGGTTTCAATACAGATGCTACATTTAAAGGAAAGAATTTAGTGCTAGTTGGGGAGAAGTGAGAGGGGAACGAGGTGTTTGCACTTCTGTATGTCTAAGCTGGATGCTTCTAAAGTAGATCTGAACAATTTCAGGTCTTACAGAATTTCTTCTCAGAAAGGAATAGCCAAAATCACCCTTATTTAAGCAAAAGAATAGCTAAACAGAAAAGGAGCAGGCAGGAAGCTAATTCAACTTATAAACAAATACTACTCATGGGATCTCAAGCAAACTGAGTACCTTATTTTTCTAAATATTTGAGACTGAAAATGCAATTTTCCGAGATGCTAGATGGTTTATAGTCTATTTTACTACACACATAATTGGCTACAAGAAAAAATATACTAACATCAAGTTTTCACATCCAAAGCTGAGATTCAAACTAAAGGTAATTTGATCCAGAGATGCCAAAAGCAGCAGGGGAAACATCCAGCATAAGAATTTACTCAGGTGTCTTCTGACCATCAGAACTGTCTGTGGCTTTGTGCAGTTTGAACTGGGTTTTTTTTGGCTGGTGAGGACTTCGGGTTGGGATGTTAAGACAGGTTGCAGCAGTAGGCAGATGCAACACTCAGGTAAGACTACATGGAAGAAACAGATTAGCATCCATCCCATGACAATCAAACCCACAGAGGTAGTTTTGCCTTTTCAACAGCCAGATCAGTGTTACTGCTCTTTCCTTAAAAATCCTAAGCAAATCAGGGGCAAAAAAGAGAGACCCAAACAATCTATCCCAAGTAGTGAAGCCTGGATTCCAGTTCTCTGTAAGAGAGGTAGGTTCATATATTAGGCATTTGCAGAGCATGAGCTTAACTCCAGAGTCCTGCTCAGTATTTATCATATTCAGAGATTAGTTTCTCTAAGCTTCTAATATATATTACTAAAATTAGGCAGTAGTAATCTCTCTGCCTTTCCCCATTCTCTCAACTTTCCCCTGCTAAGGTCTGGTATTACTTAAACCTCAGGGATTACAGACAAGAAAGAGGGTCTCATCCTAGTGAAATGTTCCCCAACATAAATGACAGAAAAAGACATGCCTAATTATTTTAAGCAGCTGTATTAATGACACTACACTCCAGGATATGGGCAGACTTCTGAAGCTCGAGCTAACCTGGGAGGACTTCAATTTACTCCTATTAAGAGCCTCACTCAGAAGTGCTGAACATAGATTAACTTTGTTCCTTGAGATGTCTCAGGTTATTGATGAAGATACTGTATTCTTCATCAGAACTCAATAAGGGCAATAAATGAAAACAGACACCCTGTAGAGGATCTCTTGTGTTGCAGCAAGCTAGAAATACTCCTTTCACCTCTCAAAATGAGCGTGAGCCTGTGATTCTCAGGCAAGAGCCCTTGCAGATAATTAGACAAGTATCAAGCTGGAATCTTCCCTTAAAATGGGGATGGCTAACTTAGCAGTAACTCCATCATTAGTGCCCTGGCAGCCAAAGGTCCTAATTACATCCAATATTTTGTAGTCTATTAAGTATCTGATGCAGTGTTGAAAGAAAAGGACTCTGAAGCCAATGAGCAAACACACAAATGAAGCATAGGTCTTTTATGAGAGCTTTCTCTTTACAAAGCAAACTCTGTTCTACAACTGACTGGAAGACTGATTTCACACAGCAGCTGATAACACCCCCCTCCCCCTTTTTTTTTCCCTTTTCAAAACAGCACTATTCAACCAACAAGTAGGTGCCAGTCTGTCTGACACCTTTGGCAGAATAAATACACTCCTGCTCTCTCCTGTAACCTTTAATGGCCTGAAAAGAAAGCACAGCTCTCAGGTGGGAGAACACTAGAAGGAAGATGGATGCAACCACCTAGAAGGAGCACAGACCTCAGTCTGAAAGGAAACATTTTCCCGTGGGGTATCTTACCACAGCATATGAGGGATCTGAAACCTGTATTAAAAAGAATTAGCATGGAAGAAAAATAGCAGAATTCTTTACATTCAGGTCCTAACAAACCAGCGGAATTTTGAGACTTCTCCGCTAATTAAAGGTGTCCTCACCCTCGTGGTGTTATTTGGTGGTAATTAATAGAAACCTCTGGGCTGGAATTTGCTGCACCTCTAAGGATAATAAAATATACAAGCAGCTGCACAAACAAGAATGTTTGGGAAAGAGCAGAAGGAATCTGTGCATCTCACTCAGGCTAGTAACATCAGCACATGCCAAACAGCGATCTGAAACAGGCTGTGTCAGATGTTAGATTTCAGCTCAAGCTCTCGAAAGGCCAGTTTTCCCTTACAATTCTTGTTTCTAGGTAACCAAATCCCTGTCACACAGAGTTCCCCACATTGGCACAGCGGACACTGACATGAGCAGCACAGAGAGCACAGCTATCAATAGGTAATGCTATATCTTTATCTTTTTATAAAATGTCACAAAAATCTAACATTACATTGTCATCTATGGCTGACGGGAGAACAGAGCTGAGGCTGAGCTGCACACGTTCCAATAGCTCTGTGTGCACTGACGTAAACCAGTGCACCCCAGTAAAAGCACTTCAGAGGGCTGGAAGGCAGTCACCTCGTGATCTGCTAAAGCATTATTCATTGGGGAGAACAGTGCTGTCACACGGATTAGCCTGAAAGCTGTGAATACCTGGCAGACTTTGAGGTATTGCATCTGCAGAGCAAAGGGATTGATGAGAAAGCAGCTCTGAAGCTCACTTTGTAGTAGCAGCTTTCTAGAAGGGATGACAGGTCTTTACTCGAAGACAGATGAGTGTAAGGACTGGTCCCCAGTCAGCAGACAGGGCAAGTCAGAGGAGGGAGAGCTAATTGTGGGGTTTGGAGCTGGCCAGCAACAGCCACGAACGCTCAGAGAGCAGCATCACTTGGGGAGTAACAGCAGAATTTGCTGCATCAAATCAGGCTGTTCCTGCCTGATGGTGCCTGTTGATGCCACAAAAACCCAGTGTGAAAGGGAACCCAACAGCTGAGCTGCTTCTGAGCATCCTGCAGAGGAAAAAGGACATTATCAAGAAATTCTTTGCAAGCAGAAGGCAACAGAATGGAAGGGAGTGAGGATGAGTAACACAGTGGCTACAGGGCTGAGGGTTGTGTGGCTCAGAGCCACAGTGTGGGAACATGATAGTCTTCCAGCTTTGCTGGTCATGCTGCTGCTTACCGACTACCCTTGGGTGCCTTTAAAGATGAATTCTAAGCCTATCAGCCATACCCATGCTGGATGAAATACTGTGGCAGAAGGCCTTTTCCATGAGGCATCCTATATTCTCCATAGAGGCCTCAGGACAGATGATTTCAGCCGTTGATAAGCCCTGAAGTTTCATAATGAATTGGAATCCTATTGTGAATAAGATCCTTTGGAAGGGAACAGGATGATATATACAGACTATCTCAATTTTTAAGAGTTACAGAACACTACTTTTCTATTCTTACCAAACCCTTTTATCTTAGAAAGAAAAATAAACAAAAAGTAGTTCTAAATTTCAACTGGGAGTTAGTGCCAGGAGGGAAACCAGCTTTCATCTAAGCACCCCAAAGCTCTCCAATTGCTCTACACAAGGCAGTGCCTTTTCTACTCTCAAGACAGTGTCTCTATTAATAAACATCTCAGAGATGCATCCAGGCACAAAACAGTAAAATAAGCAAAAGACCACACTATTCAGGGAGTGCTTGGACCAAATATTGGAGATCTACAGCATCAAGTTATGTTAAGCATTTGAAACGTACAACTAGTTATTGCTAGCAGAGTAATGAGTTTGGGAAGAACCACCAGTGTTCATGTCTCACCTACAAAATTTTTCTTCTATTCTGCATATTCGTTTTCAATTAGATCCATAAGAAAAATCCCCATAAGCTTTTAACCTCACTGTAATCGTTGCAATATAACCGAATTGTAGATTTTGAGCTTGAGGTAAATGTTTGCTGAGAAATCCTAGTGCCTTTAAAAAAGCATCAGAATTGGGTCAAAGACATTCAATGATTTATTGATGAAAATTATGTCCATCAAAAAACAATTACTTTGCACTCAAGCCCAAATAAAAAGCCCAAGAAGACTTCCCCATTGCTCAGTTAGTTGGTTCGCTCTATTTTTAAATACAGACAATAAGGGGAATTGAATTTATCTTAAGAGTCTACTTCAAAATTTTAAGGCTCTAACAGTAACAAGCTTTTAGCTTCTCTGACCGTTGGTGGCCTCTGTCTCTATGAATTATATTATGTTTGGTTGTTGGCTGGAAGCTGAGAACTGTGGTGGCATTTCAGCCCAATTTCAACAGATTGGCAGGAGCAATGGAGCTCCTAAGGTAAACGTGGCTTTGAAGAAGCTCTTACCTTTAGCCTGGTCCTGGCTATTCACTACTGCCTGAAAAGAGAGGCCTGATGAAAGACAGCAAAGGATGGAGACTTGTGACACAAAGGAAAAAACTTTGACAGAGAATGAGTTGACTGGTCATGTATTACTCAGCTCTTAGCCCTTAAAAGGGCTAAGATGCAAAGAGCCCTAAGCTGCACACCGTGCTGACAAATTCAGAATCAGATTGCAAAACCTTCTGCCTGTTACAGTTAACTGCTGAAGTGGCCAACACTGTTGTCCACCCCTGTGCTGCAGAAAACACAACTGTCCAGACCTATTACCAGTATGTGAACCAGTTCATTTACAGCTGGTTTGTCCTGCAGACCCCCCCGTTCCCAAAGGGTAATGTTATCACTACAGCAAGAGGACAATGTGTTAGGAGACTGAGACTCCTCAAATACAAATGTACAGCTACTGCACTTGTACCACCCGGCTTTAAAGTCACAGTTCAACATGCGGCTTTCAGAAACCTGTTACAACACATGTCGTTGCCTTCAGCAGCACTCAGGAGCTGCTGGGTACACAGTTCACAAAAAGGGAAAAGATTAGTCAGCCAATCCACGGATTTAACTAGGAAAAGAATAACCTCTCATTTTATTCTTGCAGCAGCTCAAACCCTTTAAAAACTATTAGGTGAAAGGTACCTTTAAAGTGCTCTTGAAAAGAGAGCCTGGATTAGGTCTTTTGAATTTTCAGCTCAGTCACAGCCTGTCAGACACATTTCTACATCTTCCACTCACTGTTCTATTGCTCAAGTTTGGATTTTTCCAGGATGGATATTCCTGCTGTGGTCAGATTTATGCACCTCATGCATCACTAAAGGAAGAGACATTTCAGTGCTGCTCTGGATTAGATCACTGATTCCTACCTGCAGCTACTGGGGAACACAACAAGCTGCAGGAAAGGATCAAAATCCTTGAATTAAAAGGCAACAGATGTTCTGTTTGAAAGTGTCACTTAGGAGACATTTAAAAACCTTGTCTAAGTCAAGACAGGTGGTCTGCTACTTAACCTGTAGCTACAAGTGTTTCTTCTATCAAAGAAGTAAACCAGACAGGTTTGTCAGGAACTAATCATAAAAATCATACGTTCAAGGGACCTTAGAGATCATCGACTCCAACCTCCTGCCATGGGCTGCGATGCCTCTCAACTAGATTTCAAAACCATGCTGGTTCTTACTCATCTTTTTTATTTTGCAATAATTTGTAATGTTCTCAGTACTGGAAACCGAAGCAGAGCTGACTTCCCCTTTGTTTCCCTGAGCCCTCTGAGTACCATCTGCTTTCTTAGTGTTCCTAGCACCTTGTCCATTCCAAACCACCAGTTCTCAGACACAACTATTTATGTCAAAGGCTTTACATTGCCAACATTCCCCTTAAAGCATCTCAGATACTAACACTCGTCCGTAGCCTTTTCATCACACTGATCCAGTTGTACAGGAAGCCTGCTCTGTGATTATTTTATGCATGGGCAGAGTTTACTGACGTGTCAAACCGCACTAACCTCTGCATTGCTTTAGAAGACAAACTCAGAGCAAAACTTTTGGAAGTTGATGTCTATGAAAGGACAAAGCTGGCTGAGCTGTTTGTGTCCTCAAATTATGCAGTAGAAGAGTTTGATGAACACAGAGGCAGAAGCTACTGCTGAGAAATCTCTCAACAGGATTCAAGATCGCTCAGTTTTGCTCTTCTAACTACAGGAACCAATGTGATATTTAAATAGTTTCCAGCAATAAACAACTACATTCTCAGGCTGGAGAGATTATTTATTGGAAAACAAAGGCGAATTCAAAATGGTCTGAAGTTCTCAAAGCCAATTCATATAGTACCACAACCATTAAATGCACAGGGTATAGCAGATTGATTGTTTGTAATTTGTGTTTTGCAGCTCCAGGGCTGGATGGGGTATTGTGAATGCATCACCGTAAATGAAATGAGCATTTTTTAACTCGTGAACTCAATGCATGGGAAGGTGCTGCTCTGGCAACTGCAGAAACCATTTGTGTGTTTATGCTAACAAATCCAATACTGAAAGCGACTATTATTTCTCACACGTTGCTTGTTCCTTCTCACTCCACATTAAACAGAGGTTTAACACCAAAGCTGTCAGAACTTTATATTCTTTGCTCCCATTGGAACTTCAATTCATGAAAATCAACAACTTTTCTTCTTAGAAATTTATACTAATTCCTTGAGTACTTTGACAGGGCAGTGGAGTTTCTGGCCAAACCATTCAATGACATCACAGTTAAAAGGAGATATTCAACACCCTGCTGGACCAGATTGAGCCCAGAACCTCTATCTTCCATAAAGAAATGGAAGCCCAGAGAGTCACAGATTATTCAGATTCCTGTATTTCTCAAGAAAAGAAAGGACACCTTGTTGTGATCAGAGCACAGTAAGCATTTTTAAAAAACAATTCTCTCCCAGAGCAGAAAGCCACTGCCTGGTGCCCATGCAAGGATCTACAGGGAGCTTGTCCATAACTGTACTGGGTGCTGGCCACATCAGCTAGTACTCAATGCGGTGATAGATCTACACAAGCCTCTGATAAAGAAATCACGACCAAATAAACTCCTTTCCGGTGGTCTAAACAGGGGTTAACAGCAACTTCACAGTCATTCCAATGCATGTGTCTGCTATAAATTAGTGATTGGAAGGATCAAGGATTCAAATTATACCAGTGTTTTGTCCGCTCCTAGGCAGGGTTCACAACTACCTACTGGTCACTGCTACAGTTCATAAAAAAAGGGTGAGGAAAGAGCAACATACAAGGCCAGTCATCCAACAGCATCACACACTGTGCATGGAAAGGGAATTACTGCCACTTTGCTAATTATGAAAAGACTTTCCTTTTCAAGTGGAATCAGATCTTGTTAGGAAGTTGTGATATTAGCAGCATTTGTTTTTTTATACTAAAACTTTGAAGAGGTAAGAAGTACAAACAGTTTAATCAGTATGTTAACTCAGGGAGTCTTTTCTGCTGCAGCTATGAATCATTCCACTAGCTTTCCCGATTCAGCTATCCAGTGACTGCTGTTATAGCAATGCCATTTTGTCTATTGCCCTTTCATCTTTTTTTCTTAATGTGGATCCATTTTTAAACCTATCATACATTTTACGACACACTAATGTGTCATTTATACTCTTCCCATTATTGTTGCAGTCCACGACTCCAGAGCTACATGATAGTCTGTTCAATCTTAGAGCAAACCAACATAACCCCGTTTTACTTACACAGGAGTTACCCATTTTACTTTGAAATGCAAATAATTGCAAATGTTGGAGTAATACGAAAGAAATTGCCCCACACGAATTTCCTGCTTAATGTATCTTACTGAGGAATGTTCTGTCCCACTGTCACTGAACTCTAAAGTCTGGCTGCACTTCAGCAGAACAGATAAAACACAGCTCAATCCTCCTGATCAATATGGGACTTAATGGGTTTTGTCCCGTGAAGATCTGTGCAAATACAAAGAAGTTATTGGTATCTCCTTTCGCTTCACATGAAGAGAAATCTGTAATTCAATCCACACACGAGCACATAGATGATCCTTATGAAATCTTTCACATGAGCTCCTATTTGAAGTGTTTGTGGTAGCGATAGCAGGGTAAAGTCATAGGGCAAATGTACCCACAGCAATTGTCCTTGGGGAGCAATGGAAGTCCCAAGTGGCCTCAGTTAAACCACCACCACGGCTTCAAAAGGACCGAAGGAATCCAGGCACTAAGTAAAGATGGTATTTAGTCATTTTGATCTAGGTTAACACATTATAACTCACAACATGCTCACAAGTTCATAACAGAATGAAATTCCAGGACAGTTTCACATACACAAAGCTCAGTTTGAAGTGTATTTGTTCTTAAGACACAGTCCTAGTTGGAGCAAGAAAATCAACAGTTTAAGATGGTCCCAACATGGTGTGAAAAGCCACTCCAGTGTAATGGTATTAATAAAACAAATACTACTGTTATTCTGGAAACACCACAAAGTAGTTTGGGGAGGCTTTGTTTTCCCACAACATATTTTTGCTTTAAGTCACAGTCACTATTTACTGCCAAGGCGCTCAGATACAGCAACACAGGCCCAGCAGAGATTATTTTGCAGAAAAATCAGAAAAGGCACATTATTTATCTGGGTTGGCCTGCGGTCCTGGGTTACCTATACAGTACACTCAGCAAACAGCTGTGCTACGAAGGTAGCTGAACGTTCTTTAAGATTAAATCAGATTATTGGCTAGAAAGGATTTTGTTATTGCTCCTTTGCAGAGAAATTCCACAACACTTCATGCCTTTTTTTGGCAGCCGAAGGTGGTCCTGTTCCCTCTGCACTCTGTAGTGGATTATTTTTCAGATTTTATGAGGCATTTCACCATATGAAGTATGAGTGGTAGATCTGACCTTGCTGCAATTTAACTTGACCGGTCATGGGTCAACATTTGCAAAAAATGCTGAGCAGCCACAGTCTATATAAATTTTTGAAGTGAGTTATAAAATAAAATTAGTCAAGAACAGCAGCAATTTTTAATTCAGCTTGAAAGAAAGATAAAGTGGAAAATATATCAGGATTGACACCGCTGAACTTAATACAATTTTAATTTCTTCTCTCCACATGCATCACCTTTTGGTTTAACTTTGAATCAATTCCTAGGTTCATGCACAACTCAATGGAAATGCAATTACAGTACTCAATCTGAAAAATACTCAAAGCTTATTATATGAAGAAAAAAACCCTCCCAAACAGTTAATTGGAACCTGTTCTATGTAACAACACCCCCACAAACCACACACTTATATTTCACATTTCAAAGGCCAGCTAAAAATGCTGCAGTACCTGCTCAGAACTCACTTTGACAAAGCTCTGACATTTCTGATGGAGCCTCATGCATTCATTTATTTGTCCATCTGTATGAAGATGAATCTAACACATCATTATGAATGAGGGTTACTCTAATGAAAAGCTCAGGTATTCTACCTTTTCATGCCTTCTTGCTTCCTTCTATACAAGCAACCACCACTGATTTACCAGTCCAATTCTAAAGCCACCTAGATACACTTCAATTATTTCGATAGGCTTTAGATCAGAGTTGTGTATGCACAAACACTGCCACAGGATTTATGAAGGAGCACTGTTCTATATTTAGAGGAAGATGAGGTATAAAGGGAAAGCAGTCAAAAGATGGCTTTGAGAACATTACAATATGGTAATTTCCCTGCAGCTGATGTCACTCGGTTCTTTCATTACCGATTACTCTACAGCACAACACAACTTGCTTGGCAGAGTTAAGGCAGTCAATTATTTTTTTGTAATACACTGTCATTAGTTGATTTAGCAGTGGGATCTCCTGGAAAAGATCAATTATAGAAACTACAAGACTTGTTTCAGCAGCTACTCTGATACTAAATAAAACCCCATACTAAACAATTAGTGAGCACAAGCTCGTTACACAAGATATTAAGGCTTGTTGATCAATAATCTCTTTAAGAAGGTGATAACCATCATAAAAAAGCTTCATCTCTCTCAGCAGCCAGACAGAGGCTGGAGTGAATGACAGAACTGGTTTTCCAGAAACTTCCATTTGATACCGTCTTAATATTTCTTCTCTTCCTACGTACAATTCATAACAGAAAAGATAAATTTTCTACAGACACCAACTGGGAGCTGGTAACAAGACAAGTACATCTCCAACGGCTAAATAAAAGTGTTTTTCCCTGGGATGTGACCATAACTCCCAGAAAGTCAAGTCCTCACAACAGAAAAAGCCTAATGCCACCCTGGCTGTTTGATTATTCTTTTATTTATATCACAGATAAGGGAAAATCTAGAGACATTTATCACATTAATCTATTACCCAGGCTAACTTTGATATTAAAGGAAATTATTCTCACAACGTATGAAATAATTATTTCTCCTAGACATTATTATCATTTAAATGAAGCTTGAGGTCATCACATCAACTCTGCTGCTTGATTTCAGAACTATTTAATCTCTCCCCCAAGAAAGCCATCCCTGCTGACACTCACCACACCTCACAGTGTCAAATTCAGCTTTCTAAGGTTTTCATGCAATACCAGGTCAAAGACTTGATAAGCTTTTCACCTCTAAAAGCCCAGATACTACTTCTCAGTGACTATTGAAAAAGTACCTTCATTTTACAGAAGAGAGAATCACAGGATGTCAGGGATTGGAAGGGACTTGGAAAGATCATCCAGTCCAATCTCCTTGCCAGAGCAGGATCCCCTAGATCCAGTTGCACAGGAACATGTCCAGGCAGGTTTTGAACATCTTCAGAGAAGGAGACTCCACAACCTCCCTAGGCAGCTGTTATTAATTGCTATAAAGCACGGAATGAATTCTCCAAAACACTGATGACAGTAACATTGTGAGCACAGCAGAAAAACAGAACTGCCAGGATTATGCTCCCATCACCAAACCATTTTTCATGAACAGCTCAAGAATTTGGAATAAAGTAATCAAATCCAGTAACATGTCATTAACAACAACTTGCCTGGCTTGGCACTGATGTGCCTCTTGCAGCTCTTGCTCTTGGAGGCAAAATGATGTAATACTATGAGAAAACTGTTCCGTGAAAAACATGCCCTGATAACGAGTATTGTTCCTTCAGGTGACTGCAGCAAATTCTGGCTCAGAGCATTATGATGCCACCATCACTAAAACCCCTTTCCTTACAAATTTCTATTAACACACAGAGCACAGGGTTAACTAAAGGAAAAAACCTACTTAAAGTTATCAGGACAATAGGACACATTTGTAGGTTGTTTTTTGGTTGGTTTTTTTTATAAATAATATGCTAACTTTCTTTATTAAAGCCCCGAGAATCCCTGAGGAGTTGCACATGGAAAATGTTTAATCATTTTTCAATATAGAATATACTTAAACTGATTATTATGCTAAATCACAGTGGGTGGTTCAGCATTTAGCAATGTTGAGTCATTTGGATGCAAGGTTGCCAAATTACCTTTGAACTTCTCATAATCACACAAACAAGGAAGAAAAATACACACAGGTCGTCCTATTAGCATTGAATATGCTCTGCAAAAAGGACTTGTCCAGGTTCAGCACTATATTACAACTATAGTTCCTTCAGTTTCACTGTGCCACTGCCCACACCGGGAAAACACTCTGCCTTTAAATAATCCCTTGCTCTGACTCCCAGAGCAGGAGACATGGTGCCAGTACAGAGGAGGCAGTGTTTGTATCTTAAACTCCTTCAGGACAAAATATATAGGCAACTATCAGCAGGACAAGAGGGCAGGGCCTGAAACTGCACCAGGGGAAGGTTAGGTTGGGTGTTAGGAAGCACTTACTCACTGAAAAGCTGGAATGGACTGCCCAGGAAAAGAGGTGGTGGAGTCCCCATCCCTGGAGTCATAAAATAAGACTGGATGTGGCATTTCCTGCCATGGTCTAGCTGATTAGGATGATGTTAGGTCATAGGCTGGGCTTGATGATCTGACAAGTCTTTTCCAGCCTCAATAATTCTGTGATCCTGTAATTTAAAAAATAGGGAATTAAGTCTGGAAGATAATGAATTTCTGTGATTTTCATACACCACCACAAGATTAGCAAGTTTACACTTGTTAGGAGAGTTCTGTCTCCTGTTGTTACTTCCATCATTCAAGGATGTCACAGTGCTCAGCTCTCCAGTTCTGTATCAAACCTACTCTCAATGAGGCCTCACAATCCAGAAGGAAGGAGGGAAAGGCCACAGAGGAACAGAGCATTTCTAAAAGGGAGGAGAAAGCCAATCTGCTTTCATTGCCAAGCATTAGGAACACTAAAGCTTTTGAGACCAAACCTCAATTACAAGGTTTCTAAAAAATCTGAATCACAGAAAAAGCTTTCATCAAAATCTAAGTGATATCTACATCCTGGGAGATTGGAAACTATTTCTTAGGAATCCATGTGTTGCTGGAGTTAAATCAAGGAGAGAAACTCTTCCTTAAAATTGGAGGAGTTGCTTGCGGTAGAGGAGGTAAGGATAGATACTAAACCATGTTTACTCCCTTTCTGGGCAATAGCTTTTAGTTATGTTTACTGTCACGCCTGCAACATCAAACAGACAAGTTTAGGGGTATATAAAAGCGACCACTTCCTTGCACCACTGAGTCTATAAGAACAACCTAGTGTGTCACATTTCAAAGTCTTTCCAAAGAAAGCATCACGTGCTGAGTGTGCTGAAGAAAGCATTAGTAACTACCACTTAGCTGTTGTCATAACAGTCAGGAAACATGCTACAAGTAAACTGCTTTAAGAAGTGATTAATACAAATGTGGTCCAGAAATAAACCTCCCTTTTTCTTCCTCATTGCAATTCTGGGGTAAAAAGTCCAAAAGTCAAAGCTTTTCCCCTGTTGAGTTTCCAGGAACACCTTTATCTCATGTTGATTCACTAGAATAACCTGAATGTCATTCAAGAAAAGTGGCAGAGCCAATCCCCTTATAACCCTGAAACAGGGAAAGATATCAAAGAGAAAAACCCTCTACTTTTCTTCTTGCTAGTGAAAATAACTTGAGATTGAACCTACTAAACATCAACTTGCTCCAGGGAAGAAAATCCAGAACAAATGGGGAAAAAAACCCTTATTTGGCAACTTTTCACTTGAAAACCCCAAGATCTTCCACTGAGATAAGTAACTACCTTTCTTATTCCCTTTACTCTGCATGGAATGAGGTCTCTGAAGTGTGGTGTGTGAAGTTCAATGAGCTACACTTTATCTCCCCAAACACTGCCACTGCAAATGTATTAAAAGTTCTCCAGAAGTTTCCTTGGCAAACAGGAAATAGCCCAAACAGAAAAAAGCAGCAACCTGTAGTCTGAAATAGACATTTTTATCCTCAGAAGACCGGTTGGTTGACAAGCAAGCCTTTGTTTTTACTGTGAACACCCCTTGGTTGTGTTTGTTTGAAACAGTATCTCCAGAAGGACAAACACAAATTGTTTAAAGCACAATCTACTCTTCTCAAGTTCACCTTTAGAGTTTAGCTCAAAAAATGCTCTAGTGCTATTTGATTTTTATTACATCCTTGTCAGGATTTGAATTTAAGTCAAGTTCCTCAAGTGGGAAAACCTCCCATTCTTTAAGAGACCTCACACAACACAGCCCATGAAATGATCTGTGTGTATTTGGAAAACCGAGAAAGGAGAGTACGTTCAGGTGATGGAGTAAAGCATTGAACTGTGTTTGGAAATAAGCTGATAGTGGAACACTGCATCATTCAACTACTAAACGGTAACACAAAGTGTTTACAAGAGTCCTCTGGTATGCAGTCGGTAGTACAACACATCCTAACCTGACAATGAACTCTGGTATTTATGGGTAATTGCTTTGTGCAAAAATCAAAGCGTATTTGCATTGATCGTGGGTGCTGTATGGGGAAAATAATTCATTTCAAGAGATCATGGCAATAAGCAGCTGGAATGAAGAATTTTAGTGTGCACCACTGGAAAGAGAACAAATAACTACAAGTAGTGGATTAATGCAGTAAGCGATTTGCAAATGCCTTTATGATGAAGTATGGCAAATTAATTCTTCCAATATGTACATGTGTAATATCTGTGTAAATATTTTCTAATAGATATTTGTCTGAGAACAGTTACGAGCCCTGAAGCTGCACAAATGATGTTTAATTTGGAATATGTTTTCAAAATGCACTTTTCAACTTTCACTTTTGTCTAAAAACACTCAGCAAGCCAAAATGTAAAGAAACCCCTTATGAACTCAGTAACAAATCACACACAAAAGTCTGCCATCCCAAACAGGGAGTTGGAGCAAAATTTGTAGTTTAGGATTAGTCTACAAATGTTGTCAATTAATGACAACTATCAAATACTACTTGTAGATTTCCCCATCCTTATGAATGGGAACATGAAAGACTTGCATGATTCAAAGCACCTCTTGCTCTAACACAGGTGAAAGCCTTTAAAGTCCTTGTAGAGAATATATTGCTTTAACCCTCTGGCTGATTGAGGTTAGGCTCTTCTGAGCAGGAAGAGCAGAGCCAAGCAGAAATTTTACAGAATTAGAGAAGCTTGACCTGAAATGACCAGAGACACATTGCTCCCATAAATTGGAAAAGCAATTCTAAAGGCTGGTAAGAGGGTTCCCAAAACTTATTTGCCTCCTGCAAAAACCAGCATTAGAATATCTGTCAAACCCACAGTGCAAGAGGGGTTCAGAACACCAAACTTCAGAAGCTCTGCTGGATGTGTGGTTATCCCGAACAAAAAGTGTTGGTACTTGAGTTACTGGGTCAAGGTTTGCTAAGTGCACTGTGCTCAAACTTCTGCTTTGTATCTAAATCAGTGCCCCAGAATCCAACAGGATTTCAGCAGTGCTCAGACTTCCTCAGGTTGGTAAAAAGATGAAGTAATTGACCTTGTGTCTATTCATTAAGGCTATGCTAGATGGTTTAAAACTAGCACATTCACTTGAGTAATCTTGACCAGGCGATCTCAATCTCAGCATCCTCTTAACACTCACAGCAGCCTGAAGAGTCCAATCAAATTCTGCACACTACAGATAGTTAAACCTGGGTGGTTGTCTTAGATGACCTTTACAAGTCCCCTTCCAACCCAAACTATTATGATTCAAGAGTTTCTTTCAGAAATGACTAGAGTAGCACATGCTTGTCATGGAATGCTAGACAATAGGAAATAGAGCACTCAGTAAAAAGCACCATAATGAAGCTGCTGCTGATCATCCTAAGCTAGTCCTGAAATCAGCTTCTTGAGGCAGAAAGCAACAGACCACCCAGATCAAAATACTACATCTCTTAGGTGTTTTATCTAGAAATGATGATAAGTGACTAATTAATCTACTATTTAGTACTTCCCCAGGCACAAGGTGTAATGCTTCACCAAGTCAGCGTTCTGTTGTCACAGCTGATGGAAGAAGTTTTAGTTAACGTTAACTAAAACATTCTTTCAGAGCTCTTAGCTGTTTCCAGACATTGACCCACATTTAAGGCTTCTCAGAGTTTGAAGAGTATGAACGGTGACTCCACAATTGCCAGCGACTCAAGAAAGAGAAGCATATCCTTTAGTCCAATTCAATTACTGTAACAGTGTTGAGGGTTTTTTCCCTCTTAACAGTCGGAATGGTTTTGATTAAATGACATTTACTAACTAAGCACTTTCTTAGTGGATTGTGGCAGTGCTACATCTGTGGAATGTTTTCAAGTTATTCTCTTAAGTAAACATAAGCCTATAAAATGTAAATATAAACATAACAGTTCTATAACAGTAAAAGTATAATTTGGATAAATAGGGAAGCTAATGAAACACCATTACATGTAAAAGACTATCTTCTCCCTCTACGCACTAAGCAATGAACTTGCAACTGCAAATTCTGAAGTAAAAGAATCCATTTGGCTTAATCTTTTGATTTTTATGAGAGTCACAAAAATTTGTTCCTATACATTAGCCATTAAAGCTGCATTGCAATCTGCTTATTGTTATTACCTCTCCAGCCTTGACTAATCAATTGAGAGCAGATAAGGGAAGTGAACAATTTATCTGTAAAATAATGGTCAGGACAGTGGAGACAAGCAATCACTAATCCAAAGTGCAAAATTAATACAAAGGTAGGAAAGTAATTTTTAATGGAATCAGTTAATGGGTTCTTCAGTGTTGTAAAACATTGCCTGGCATCGATGGGACCATTTTTTTAGGAATATAAAAACAAAGAACAAACATCATCTGACTTACAAAAAAAGCCACATGTACAAACACCTTTTTAAAAGAACTTATCATTTAGATCTCATTATGCATTTGGATCAATACTCAGATTCGAACACAGCAGTTCCATTTGCCTGTCTCTTCATATATAAAGAACTTCAATTTGCAGTCAGTATTTCTTCTTAATTTTGTTAAGGGAGGAGGACTCAGTGTTTGCTCTTATATATTTAAGCCTTTGTTTTCAGTTGTTTATTACAAAAAGAGCTAAAAAGTGACATCTACAAACCCATTCAGTATTATAAATGATCTCTCCAAATTCATATAGTCTTCAGGCTTAAAATCAGTCTGGTCTAGGTATTTGATACTTCTGTTTATGTTTCTTCTAGAAGGAAAACATTGACTGCATTGACAGAGCAGTCAAAGTACACTGGAATATCCTCCTTAGAAGAAACTATAGTCTCCTTACAAGAGCTAATAAACAAGAAAAAAAGCACCAAAGAACAGCCATCTCATTTTGTCACCAAAGTGAGCATTCTGTGTTACCATGTTTTGATTCTGCTTACAAAGCAGAGCGGTAGAAATCTACTGTTATGGGGACATTAAGAGCCACAAACCAGAAAACACTGCTGCTGCCAGTTAGACAAAGCAGTTTAAACCTGTAGAAATAATTAGACATGAAGTAGTAAATATAATTATTTGTCATTGTTTTGATATGTATTATCACTGTGATGAATTTGAAGAGAGGTAAGCGTACTCAAATGGATTTTTTAAGTGTAACTATGATTGTCAATTAAAGAGATTATACTGTCACTAAAGACAGCTGAGTCTTTTAAATAGCAGTTTGCATATGTTTTCTAGGAGCGCTGAAAAACCCAGGACTAGATTTCCCTCATTTGGGTGTTTTACTGTTAAACCAGAATGTAAATTCTAATATGTACTTACCATTTTTCTGTTGTTCTCTCACTTTAAAGACAGAGCTGTTCTCCATCCACATGCCTTAGTTTCCTCGTTTTTACTGTCTTAGATGATTCCACTCTTCCTTTAAATACAGACATACATACCCACAGAAAACCTCAGGAAGTCACTGCTGCCTGAAGTTACTCATCTCATAACAACCATAAAATGTATTGCTCTACAAGTTAATAAATGCAGCTTTGAAGCAGTAAAGAAAAACCAGGAGCAAAAAAGAGTGGAAACTTTGCTCCCTCATTGTCTTTGCAGCCTTGCTATATTGACACAAATTTAGGGATACTGCTTTATTACTTCTCCAAACATGAAATGTTGCATGGGCAAAACGGGGAAAAGGCCTTAAAAGAATAAATCAAACCCTAGCATGACAACTTGCTTTCTGCAGTTCTTTTCCAAAACAAGATAGCTTGGGCCTCTGCTATCACAAAAATTGTAAGGCTCCTACAGGGCACTGCACTGAAAATCCAAGTTGCTGAACTCTGATTCCTCAACTCCAGGACTTCAGGTTGCAGATCTAGAATCTGCCATCGCGCTGAGGTTCTTGTAGCTGAGTACAAAATCCCGGGGCTCTTACAGTTCCCCTGGAGCCATAAATGGCCTTTATCACTAGTCTAAGAGTAGTTCTTTCAGGGAGAAAGAAGACTTGGAGAAAGTAATCTATTCAACCAGTACAGTTCCAGGATACCTGCCCTTTAGAATCATAGAATCCTCACAGCTGGAAAGGACCACCAGGATCACCAAGTCCAGCCCTTATCTCAACATCTCCCTAACCCCAGACCATGGCCTCAAGTGCTTTATCTACTCATCTTTTAAAACACCTCCAGGCAACTCCACCGCCAACCTGGGCAGTCCACCCCAGTGTCTAACCACACTCTCAGTAATCAGCTTCTTCCTAATGTTCAACCTAAACCTCCCCTGCTGCAGCTTGAGGCCATTAGGAACTGCCTCCATCGCCTTAAGAAGCAGGTCAGGAATAGGTTGACTTTTAGACAGAATAAGAAAATAGTAGACATTACTCAGCAAGCTGAGAAATTGAAAGCTCTCTCTTCTCTTTTTCTAGCTATTTTGTTAGGAAGATATTTGATTGTCCGTTCCTGGTAAGCTCACCACTTAAAAGTATTCCTGCCTGCCCTGAGAATTGTTGGGAGGAGTCTCAGTTACAAAGTGCAAGTTATCTTGATGTCAGTTAAGTAATCTTCCTCAAATCTATACAAGCTAAAATAATGAACATACAGTTAACTGGGAGTATTGAAGAACAAGCAGAGAATGTCCTTACGCACTGATGGGTAGCATAACCCCATGGTCACAAATCAGTCCCATGGTATAATAAAAAGCCAAAATAAAGCATAACCCACAGACAGACATTTATCTAATTAAGTTAGATTAGGAACAGAAGGTTGCATTAGAAATTGCTGTTAACATCATCATTTCAGACTTCAGAAAATGGTCAGAAAAAACCCCATTTACTGCTGGACAATTAACCCATCATTGTGTGGCTTTGCTTAGTTGCCCTACTGTTTCTCAAGAGAAACGTAAACGATAGTGATAAGCTGGCAGGGTTTTACAAGCTAACATGACTGCTTTTCTGATGATGCAGATGCCGCTGGCTCTAAGTAGCATAATAACCAGAAATAAAAAGTTTATGTCCTCATAAGCTTCTGACAGTTGTTTACAGACATCACACAAGCACAGGGGGTACCTGTGTTCCCTTTCAGAATTCCTGAGTAGCTTTTGTGACAGCATGTTTTCTCGGAGAGGTGCATCTGGAATTAAAGAGTTGCCTAGTCCACAAGTCTCACCCGGGACAGCTAGCAGCATTTCCCAGGGTGTAGAGTTTAGATTTGACAAACAGATTCTTAGCTTGGAGTATCTATCTTGGTAAGTCACACTGTTCAGACATGGCTTGCAGGTCAGAAAGGCAGGATCACAACCTACTGATGAGTTTTAGAGGCAATCATCAATAAGACAGTGAAAATATTACCTCCTTAATGAGATTCATAGAGGCTGACTGCAAAGAACAGGAGTGGGCTACTGCATATTGATTACACAGAGCATGTCTTTCAGCTCTGGAACAAAAGGAGTTACTACTAGAAGAGTTTTGAGTATTTATTCAGAGAAAACAAACTGTAACCAGTACAGTATGGCTCTTGGCCTGTGTACTGGTAGGAAAGCAAGCTGATCTGTAAGGCTGGCAGCTATATTTTTCATATGAATAAAATTACTGTAGCAGTTGTTTCTCTTGGTTTTATGCTTAGATGACAAAAAGTGGATTATTTAGAGGTTGCTGGAGTTTTTTTGCTAGCTTAGTATCACTATTTCTACCCATTATATCTTCTTTTGTGGCAAGATTACTATCCTCTGGGGAGAGAAATTATGATTCTCTTGGTCCAGTACTAAAACATTTTATGTAATTGAATACAAGAGAGCTTTTGTATTAGGTATAGCACTTTGTACAAAATTAGAGCAATCACAAGGCAAGCCTTTTTATAACTCACTTGGCTTCACTTCCCGAGCTCTCTATGGGGTATTTTTATTTTAATTTGTTTTTTAATCTCCTGAACATTATGATCATTGAGGCAACTGCTCTCCAAAACTCTTAGTAACCAGCCTTTTTGGAGAAAGGTCTCATGAACATTTCTAAATTGTGCTATATCAAAGCATAGTTTATTCCCTTCAGCTCCAAACTGCCCTAAGAAACTTAATTGTATTTCCAATACCTGCTCCGTTTGAATTTCAAAGCCTAATGGGAATTAAGCTGGCAGTGAAAACACTGTTTTGAGTGAATCAGATCTGTATTAAGAAAATCGTACTTTTCCCAGGAGAGATCAGCTAAACTTCACCTGGAAAACGTTGTGATTTACCTTCCACATCATTCTTCTCTGCTGCACCATGCAGAAGCAGCTCCTGACCCGAATTCAGACAGATCAACCCGCCATTCACCACGACTTTGTCATTTCCTGATGTAATTTTTTCAGAGAAATATAAGGAACCAAACCTAAGAGCTGAAGAAACAGTTCATGATTGCTTAAACAGACTCAAGAAAGACAGTTCTAGATGTATGACCATCCTTTTAATAACAGTAATTAATAATAATCAGTGAACTTGGACACTGGCTACCTGAAAACAAAGAGAATAAGAAATCCTTGAGGTTTTTCCCCCCTTAGTATTTTGTTTAAAGACATTCACTCAGCTGTGCTTTTCTCCTGGAAAACTCAAACCAGAGACTGTTCCGTGTGTGCAGCCACATTTACACTAAATCATCAGCAATAAAATTGTGTGCACAAGTTCCTATTTCCCCATTGCTTCCATTAGCAGCGTGTGCTTTCCCAATCACAAGCTCTTCTCCCTCAACATCATCTTATTTCCCTAGTGTTCAGCTGAAATACATACACATTTTTAACTGAAGTGCACATTAAGCCCTTAAAGATTGGAAATTCAGCTGATGAATACAGTAGCTACCAACTTCACTGTGCAGGCTGGATTTCACCTGATTCTCCCTGCTTTTTTTTACTATATGCAAAATATTTGGCAAAACAAAGTTTCACAGATGATTTGAAATTGAACCATAGATGCTGGAGAGATTCATAGAATGTACTGGGTTGAAAGGAACCTCTAGAGGTCACCTAATCCAACCCTCCTACAACAATTGGGGCCATCTCTAACTAGAACAGATGGCCAAGAAACCCACCCAGTATGAGCTTGAATGCCTCCAGGGATGGGGCCTCTACCACCTCTCTAGGCAGCCTGTTCCAAGGAACCACCACCCTCAGATTAAGGAACTTTTCACTGATGTCTAACCTAAATCTACCCTTTTCCAGCTTAAAACCTTTCCCCCTCATCCTACCATTCCATGCTCCATCCCAGCCTTCTGGGAGGCCCCTTTCAGAGACTGCAAGGTTGCTATAATATCCCTTCAGATTCTTCTTCTCAGGCTGAAGCACCCCAATACTCTCAGCCTATCTTTATAAGAGAGTTAATACATAAAAACACAAAAGGATTTTTTTACTAGCGTTTTTGATGTAACATTAAGCTTCATCAGATCTGAGAAAGCCTAAAGAAATCTTGATGAAAAAATATCAAGGCACACTGGTTTTGACTCTATAACCACACAGATTTCAAGTAAACCTGAGTGCATTAGAGCCAGTTTGGTGTCTAACTTAATTGGCCACATAAGAGCCCTTATTCCCTTGTTGGTGTGATTAGCACTGCATTAATGGCAAGGATTACAGCAAGTACAGATAGAGTAGCTTTGGCAGTACATGAGAAGGGCACAGGGGAGTTCTGACTTCACCTAGGCCTGGCTTTCCTTCATAATGTTTAATATCTTATTGTTGGCTGCACTTAATTCACTCCAGACATACTAAATGTTCACTGGCAACAACTGTGACAAAGCTGGCAATCTATGTTTAAAGGCTTAACCTGATGACACAGCAAGATATGAGCTCATCGTTTTTGTTAGGTCAAGATCAGGATATTTTGCAGACACTTTAGAATCAAAATATATGGTTCAGTATGAGGTTTGGGTTCAGCAATTTTAAAATAGTAAGTACTTAAACACATGGTGTTAAACGCCACGATAAAATAAGCAGTCTTGAAGTTTAGAAGTGAGAAAGCCTCCAAAATGAACATAAAAGACTACAGACAGGAAAAGTAACGGTTTTCTGACACTGACGTTAGATGCATTTTGATGTTAGATGGATTTGTGGTGTTCTTTATCATTGGTTCCTCAAGCCACCCTTTGTATTCTTTCTCTCTAGCCTGACCTTGCCTTAGTTGTCCTGCAAACCTTCCTTTATCCTTCCAACTTTACTCTGCTTGATCTCTTCCTCTGGGTTCTTTCTGGGGGGAAAGGGAGTGTTTCTAATATTTTGCCCTTGCACACATCCAAGCTGGGAATTGCAACCCAAAATAGCACTAACACCTGAGGAGCTTGAGTGATATTGTGGTACTTAGCCCTGGTGAAAGCTACCAAAACTTGGTTTCAATGTGAGTTTTTATTGCAATTCTCCTCTAAACTTGACACTATAAAGCTGACTTGTTAGACGTTTTGAGTCACAAGAACCATTTCATTTCAGTGCTGTATTTTCAACTACAACATAAAAATTAACACACTTGGAAAAGCTCTAAAGTTCTCTTTCAGGCATGTTTTGACATCTACTAAAATTACTCATTTTGACTTCTTTCACAACTACAGTTTACTAAAGCTGGTGTAGACTTGTGGGAAGTTTCCACCTTGGCAAAACCTTTTCCTTGCAAGAAAGTGTTGTGTTGGAAAGGTTTCAAGTAGTGCTAATGGCACTGCACATGCCACTTCTTTCCTCTGCTCCTTACGCTACCTATGTGGATTACCACCACTGAAGCAGCTATTGCTTCCTTTTATAACCGAGTAACTCCAAATCTCACTGAGGATCCTAAATACCACACTGATAAATAGATTCTTATGCTATGATTTAAAAAGAGTAATGGTCAGTGAGATGGCTGTGGAATCAGTTCAAGAACAATGCTTTTACAAGAACATGTATTGTAAGAGTCTACACAAAACCAGACTGCAGTGGTAGAAAAGCAGATATTGAACAAATCTAGAGCAGTAAGTTCCTTCCCCAGAGTAACATCTAAAACAGAGCTGCACGAAGGAATCCACAGAGCTGTAATTTTGCTGAAACAGTTTCTAGTTTCATCCTTGTATTTCAAATAAAAGTGATTAAATTTGGATCTTCTTATTCAAGCTTAAATATTTAAATTTGAAATGCTTCAAACAGTCAAAATACTTCAACAGAAGTATTAGCTCTATGCAAGTTCTGAGTTTCCATGTCTCTAAGAACAGCTTATAGGCAATCTGCTGTCTTTATTGTGCTGTTGATAAATAATAGATACAAGTAGCAAGGGAGCCAGCCTTTCCTTTTAAATGAATAGGATAGGATTACAATGCAAAAACAAAAAGCCAGAAGTAATAGATTGTTTGCCCCATTGTCTACTCTGCAAATACAGTATTTTTCCATTTTTAGATCAAGAGTATCTCTTAATCCAATAGAAAACTGCCTGTGGATAGATGTGTTCATCATGTCACATAAATATCACATTGTCTGCAGTGTTCTGTAGTATCTCTCAACTCCCAAATGCCAACATGTAATAAAAAGAAAACATCTTTACAGGAATTAATGCCTGCCACAGCAAGAGGGATTTTACACTAGATTTATGCTTTTCAGAAAGTTCCTTGCCTTCAATTGTGTATAGTAGCTGCTTATTGTTATTAAGACACACTTCACTAGGGGGGTCCCACGCCTTCCCTCAATCATGACATTAGGAATCTCAACACTCTTCTCAACTACATTCTCAACTACACAAGTCAGCTTTGTCAGGCTAGTGCACACTGCCCTCTCCCACTCTAAGATCCCACAGAGCAAAGCCCCCAAATCATAGTGCAACCGGAAATATGTCAAAGTAAGAGTTAGAGCAAATACTTTTACAGCCTTCTTACTTCTTGGTTACAAAGGCCTGAATTCAATGCCTTGATTATCAAGGCCTCTAAGCTAGAACTAGTGTTGTAAGTCTATAGCAGCTCATGCTACTAGAGCACATGGGATGCTGCTCTGTACCAGAGCTTAATTAGGACTTTGGCATAACTATCCATCACACACCACTTACAAGAGCAACTGAGAAATACACTTGGAACTTAAGTCTTAGGTTTTGCTTCAAGTATTTTCAGTGCCACAATTTCTTCACTCCTACACGATATTTCAAGATGTGATTTTATTATTACTCTAAAGTTATTTTGTAGTGTCTCACATTTACAGGTTTTTGTTTCCATAGCATTTGTACTTCCTCTCATCTCGCACAGCCTGCAGAACATACTAACCCTCTTTTGCTCACCCATGTGTATCTAATACATAGCCTGGATGTGATCTGGAAAGATTGATGGTGATTTCAAATTAACTTACACATGTCTTTCATCTCTGAAACAGCCCTTGGCCTTTTTTTCCTTTACTTTTTGGATAGGAACGAAGTCAGAATCTTCTGTTTCTTCTTTGATTGGTTTTGAACTGGAACAATTTTAAGCTTTGACAAGAAAGGGAAGAAAAAGAAAATATGTCCTTTAAAGTAATAATTCTGTACTTCATAAAGATCAAACTCTTAAGTTTCCTGGCTTAAAAAGGAAGGAACACCTCAGGAAAGAATTGAGGTAATGAACATTTCTGTCACTCACCTTACAAACTCATTTTTCTTCTAGATTTTATTAGATGCTGCCTGGCTCTCCTCCTTAAACACACATGACAGATTATATTAGATGCATAAATTATATGGATTATATTTCTGTCACCAGTAAATTAGCTGTTAAATTTAGTTTGCATGATGCCATTGACAGGTCCCTGATTTAAAAACCTTTTTTCTCTTTAGTAGGTTTTTCCACCTTTTCTTTTCTCTTTTGTCAGGATCTCCAACCCATTTTGGAAGAACCCAGTAGAAAATGCAGATGTCACAGACATGCAAGGACAGAGAGGCTTAAAAAGGTGGAAAAAGGAGGCTTGTGAATGAGTACTTAAGTAAATATAACATAAGCACCCTGGCCAAGAAATGCAGCTCTCAATGCAGAGAGGTTTTTTTGTTCACTTTTCTTCCTTTTCTATTTTTTTCTAAGCCTAGTATGTGCTGCTGTTCCAAGCATGAACCATCAAACTGATGCATTTAAAGAACTGTTAAATTGCAAGCTTTATTATTGGCTCCTCTATTGCTTTTGTTTCCAGACTCCAGGAAACCATTCCTCTACTATGAAACCATTTTGACAGATCACGGGCAGCTAAAAAGTCACAGTGCACTTCACTCAAGATCTGTGGTTGCAGAGTTCTGCCATGTTAAGTGCAGACAAGTGTCAGAAGAATGCATTAGCTTCAACACAGCTATGTGGAATCCAGATTGATTTTTACTGGGCCTTGAACTTCCAAAGTTCAAGGCACACACACTCATACTCATGGTTTAACGGTGCAGATGTGGTATTTTTTTGAGAATTAGTGATTTGTATAACTCTTCCTGGTTTTGTTGTGGTTCATGAAGTACCACTCTAAATGACAGAATCACTTATCTGCCTTCATCTCCACACAGCAGACACCACAGCTATGCTTCAAGCTGCTGTTTTAATAAGTTATCAGAAAGAAGACAAGGTCTCAGCAGCAGGGACATGCAATGCCAAGTGTGCTGTAACAAGCAGTTCACTCAAGTCCAGCAATTTGCAATAAATAACACATTCTTCAAAAACTTACAGATCCAGCCCCCTCTGCATTCCAGTAGTTTCCTGCCAAGTCCTCAAATCGCCTCCCCTTTAATTAGATTGCTGTTATGGAATCCTTTTATGGAATCCCTGGGAAGTTACAGGCATCATCAAGCTTTGCTGATCCTATTATACTTGTGAACTAATAGAGTTTCTATGTATACAACATTACAACCAAAAGATCAGCCTGAGGATGAATAGTCCTTCCTGGGGTTCACTTTACAAGTCTGAAGTATTTGATCACTGTAAATGGAAGCAATTGACAGGCAGACATGCCATGCAGCTCGTTCTTTTACTTGTGCAGAAGTATTTATTCCTTAAGGACTGGGGTTCTGAACTATTGCCTAAGCTTAAGGCGACTGTGATCTGCAAGTTCAATGAATAAATAGATGTTTTCATGTCTGGGTTGCACTCTGGCTCCAACATACAATCATCTCAGAAACAGCCACATATTGTCAGAAAGTTCCTAGCTCTGTTGCTCCTGAGCAACAGGAATTACCAGATGGTCATTTGATTTCTGGGTGATATTTACAACAATTTTTGTTGCCTCTGGCATACCTAAGAGGGGAAATTTTGTGGCATGGCACAGCAGGAAAACAAGGGAATTCCCTCAGTGACACAACACACCCAAACTGGAATGGTTCTTTCAGATTTGTGATGAAAGATCTGTGCTCCAGGGCTCTTATTTGCATGAAAGGGCAAAACAACATGATGAAGCAGGTCACTAGAATAAACACCGAAGGTTGAAAAGGAGTCTTGATTTTAAAAGCTTTTTGATAGATGTACCAGAAGTTTTGATCTCAATACTTCTTGAGCTTTTATTAAAAAAAAAAAAAGTTGGAATTTTAAATGTGTTTTTAGCTTGAAATAAGTACAATAAAATTCTAACACAAAATAACCCAAGAATTCCTGTTTCATCAATGCTGCTACAGATAGAAGTATTCTGTAGACTATGTGGTGTCAGGTACATGCAACTGCACAACAATTATCGACACTTTTAGGTTTGCTTTTTCCTTTTATATCAGAATTTCTGCTTGAACTCGAGTAGCCAGTGGATTGTTTTGTGCCTGCACAGAAAAACAGAGTAAAGCAGAGGTAATAAGTGCTATTTAAGCCACCTCCTCATTTAGCTTACTGATTCCTTAATGTATAACAAGAAACCAATGCACCACAGAAACCACACAGAGAACCACTGGCATTTAACCCCCACAGTACAACACTCATCTTACTAGTGACAGATATCCCTTCCAGAGTTTGGGATGTTTTTAGGGCTAGTCAGATTTTGTTGGGAAACCAACAGAATCACATTATACTTGACAGAGATCCAACTAAAATTATCAAAACAGACATACAGACATTCCTTAAACCCCTCAACTTTCCACATTGACTCTAATCTTCTTAGAGTAGCTATTGATATGAAGGTTAAAAATAAAGCATACATAAATATGGCTTTGAGTCTCTCAAGTCTTTGCATTTCCCACTATGCAAACATGAATTCCAAAAGGACCTACATACCAGGGGCACCAAAAAGGAAGCTTTGAGGAATTGGGTTGTAATTGTTAATGTTAAGTACCAGAATTTAAAGAGGAAAGCCAGGAGAAGAAAAGCTACATTTCATTTCTTGTACACCAACATGGTTGAGTGTGGACAGAAGCAAGCTCACAGGAAAGTGCTTCAATTTGTTCTCATTTATGAAAGACAACCCCCCCTTCAGTCCCTGTTACATCTTTTCAGGATTTGAAAAGTAAGTTTTAATCCTGGCTCTGCCAATAATCTTCTGGATGACCTTGAGCAAATCGCTTCGCCTCTGTTCTTTCAGCTTTGCTGTAAAAGCTGGATTAATTCTTACCCACTCTTAGTGGTGTAAAATCAGTGATTGTCATGAAATATTCTGAAGCACTGCAACATGCAAGAGATAAGCAAGACATACACCAGGCTTTTACATGAACTCTGCAAAGATAAGCTTAGAAACAACTGTCTCAGAGGCTTGAAGGGGAACTATCAATATCCTTATTTCAAAAGGGTTTCATTTTCAATTCCAAAAGGAATCCTACCTGAAAGCCAACCCATTTTTATTAGCAGAATTTAGGACAATATGCACAATATAAATCTTAACAAAACATGGAAATAGCTTAATTTTGCAAGACTGCTCATGCAAAATTAGGCCACCATCTCGTGGCACCCTTAGCAAGGCAAGCCACCAAATTGTGCAGGATGATGGCACAAATGCCTACTAATCTCAGTCATTTCTCAAACCAGTGACCAATTAATTTATATTTTGAAATACAGTCACACATTTGTTTTGCAAAGTATTCCTGTTAAATGCTAAGTTATATTACCCTGTGTTCCCAGCAAGAATTTTAATTAAACTGTCAGCTGTTTGAAGCCAGAGTTATCTAAAGCCTGTTCTTCCTCCTGGTCTCTTATTACAGCTGGATTTTGTTTTCATTAGTTTCTTTTTTGTGGTGGCTTTATTCTCTGTTCTCATTACAGGGAAGATGCATAGATCAAAATGACACCTTTGCAGGAAACTCACAATTCAACCAACACTGTGTTTGCTCATAAAAGATACAAACCTGCTTATCAGGAACTTATTTCCTCTGCATAAATGAGCACACAAGAATCACAATGACCTACAGCAGTGAAATTATTAAGTGTCAATCGTTTGCATGGGCAGAGAAAAACTGTTTCAAAGGATTACAAGGCCTTATCCTTCAAGTACTTATCCAGGGGAATAATATCCATGCCCAAATAGATGTTTGCAGGAATAAAGCTTTTCAGGACATTTAGGTAATCACCTCCTGCTTTCCCTACTTGTTTGTTGCTAAGAAAGCATTTGCAATGAAAACCAACCTCCAATTTCCTACATGGATAGATAATATAGTTTGAAACAAAGACTATCTTCTCACATCTCAGCCTGCAGGATTGCTCATGTGCTGGGGATTCCGATCCTCTTAGCAAGACATCATCCCATTGTTTGGTTGCAGTTTAATATCCATTATCTTAACACAGATAGTATAGGCAAGGCAGGGCACTCTTAAGCCACTCATGGAGTATGGTACACCTGTATTGATTTACTGCAGAAGGTGAAGGGCAACACTTAAAAGGTGAAGCCTCTCACTATTCAGTCATCATAATTGCATCAAATGGACTTAAGGCACATTGAATGCAAGACGGGTATAAGAACAGCATTCCCATAAAGGAACTCCAAGAATATACCTATGGGAGTTGAACAAAACTAACTTCACATTATTGACCACCTTATTTACAGCAATAGACTGCATTGTCTATTGCTGGCATTCTCTACCCTGTCAAAACATGGTCCTAAATCTAAGGGGAAAGTCCAGGGGTGGTGTGCTAAATGCAGCCTTTCTTCTCTCCCTAGGTAAATGCTATAGGGGGTCTTAGTGTTTCAATTGCAAGATATTTAAGACAGGCACCATCTCCACATACACTGCTTTATAAAGCAGTAAAATTACATTATTCAAGCTACTTATCCTGCACTCACAGAAGCTTTTGCTACCTGCAAACCACAGAAACAGGAAACTAACCTATTTCTATCAGTTTCTGCTCATCCACCTGCACATCCATGCTAGAAGAATGTTTCCTTTAAATTTAAAGTTGTTTAGCACAGCTATCCATCAGGACAGGCCAGCTTGCTCACACCCACAGTGCTGCTTTCCCATGAGTAGCAGAAGATGCTCAAACTTGTAGCAATAAATATGCATTTATTCCCCAATAAAGCCAAGCAGTACTGCTCTTCAGTCAGTGACTAAGAGGAACAGCACTGAAAGATGTCACAGCACATTCTATCAACATTAAGCGATGTGATGCCTACATGAACCAAAACACACAGGGAGAAAAAGGCAAATTCCTTCACAAATAAAAGAGATCCAAATAAAGAAATGAGGACATCAGACCACAGACGACTCACAGGATACCTACATGAGAGGTAGTATGTACTTGTAGATAGAAACAGATCTACTTTCAGAAGTGCTGAGTTTGTCCTATCACAACATACTGTTATTAAAAATCAACTGAACTTTGCTCATCACAATCTGCTCACCAGAAAGCCCTGTATATATGATTGAATAAGTAGGAAGAGATTGTTTCTCATCCATTTATACATGTTTTTCAGCAGGCTACACATAGCATTTTTAAATGTTTTTAAATCAAGGATTTGGGCAATGTATTTGCTTTTTGAATAAAGAGGATACAACCGGAGACAAAACACACAAGATGCAAAAGGGAGGTTTCAGTTGTTCATGCGATTTAAAGCTTCCACAAATACAGGACTTGTTACACAATATGAACAAAGAAGCTCAGAAGGGCAATGAAATGTTAAAGTTATGGTATTAGTAAACACATAATTAAAGAAGGGCCAATAGTTATACAATTAAGGGCCCAAACTGGGAAGTTTTAGGGCTGGGAAATCAACCAGCTCTACAGTTAGATATCACTTGGACTGCAAAATGCAACAATTTTGAAGACAAGTAACTCAGCTTCACTTTTCCTGAGGGCATGCCTCAGGGACAGCAATAACTGGAACAATTAATCCCCAAAAGGATAAAAGTCATACAGATATTCAGTGTGATAATCATAATTACAAACATTATGTAGTTAGTCTTTTCTTTCCCTCCCTCAGTGTTCACTCTGTATAAAGGAGTATAAAGTTTGCTATGTGTAAAGGAGCAAAAGTGGAGGCTTCATCGCTGCAGATCATTGGCACAAGGTGTTTTCAAAAGGCATCAAATGACGGGATGCTAAAATATTGATTTGTTTTCTTCAGAAGGCAAACTGAACTGTTTTAGTAAATTAAACGACTGTGGACACAAGAGCATGTCTCATGTTAATTCCTGGCCCCAACCTAATGTTGGGCTCACAAGGGAACAGGAATGAGACAATTAGTAAAATGTCAGACTGGGATTTAGGTCTGCATTGCTTTCAGCTTCCTACAGCTTAATTGCTCTTCCAGTTAACTGGCATTTGTCACGCATTTCTGTTTACCTGGAGTCAACAGATTTCTGAAAGCTGAGAGAGCCACTAGAAATCTGTATATACTATCGGTACACATGGCCTTTTGCAACCTGCTTAAGCTAAGCTCTGTTTTTACAAAAGAGCTATTACTTTTCCGTTTAAAGCTTATCTGTAGTAAGCTGCCAAAGACAATGATAGATCTGTAATAATCAGTAGTGTCCAGAAATATTTCTACCTGCATTTAGTGCATTCTGAAATAAACATTTGAAGAAGGAGACAGCTACCCATTAACTTTGTGACAGTCATGCATTTATCCCTAAGCAATATCCTAAGAGACCTTAACAGTATGCAACATTTATTTCTGACATACTGTGGGTAGAACTGTTTTATGGTGGCCCTCCAGTGCAAGCATCATAAACTGCTGAACACCCAACAAATCATTCACAGCCAATAAAGGTCAGTGTTGACCCAAACTGCAGCACAGAACTTCCCTTTTTGTCCAAGTTGGTTTGCCAAAGCCCAGAAAGTGGTTAAAAATAAATAATTTGAGTTCAACTGGCTTCACAAGTCACTTACAAGGAGATCTGTATTTTTCAGTTCTATGAACTCAGTCTGAAGAACAGTACATGTTTTGTGGTTTGGTTTTTTCTTTAAAGCTGTCCTTGAGCTTGAGTAAAAATAGTTGGTGTGTCAGTGAGTGACTACAATAGCCTCATTTTTTTATATTAATGTATTTAATGGTGCCTAGCAGTGTGAAAAGAAGAAAGAATGGCACACACATTTATGAATTGTTCTTTCCTCTATGGCATCCAAACCATCTTAACACATTTCAGCCTGGGTTGCTTCATATCTCAAGCGCAGCTCTCCTTGAGGCCGCTCTCCATAGTAACCATGGTGTCAAGGAAAATTACGTATCAGAGCCCTACACTCTAAGTGAAAGAAATACTTCTGTTGTTGTTACCATGAGCTGATATATGGCTAGAATGAACATCAACACTAATAAAATATTTAAGAGCCTAGATTTAACTTGGCTTGCTATAGGGTGCAATGAAGCTTTTGACTTGATTAAATATCCCACTTCAGTATGGGATGCAGGTTTAGCATTTTTTAATTCTTCCCCAGAGCACCATGCCAGGTTCTCACATAATTAAGTGGGTACGCTCCAGAGTGTTTACAACCATGATCCCTGATGAGACCACTGTCTGAACACTTGATGTTCTGTTCCAAACTACATAGATGTTGTCAAGTTGCTTAATCACTTGCCTTGTACTGGCTGCTGCTGAAACTTTTAGGCAATTTATTATTGAGGAATCCAAATACATGCTCCTCCCCTTGAGTTAAGTTTATTATTTAATTTTTCTTATTTTATTCTCTACTATGGGTTTATCAGTCTTAATTACAGCAGTAATTGAGAAAAATGTGAAACGGAACTAGTTTAATTTGAAGCATAGAAGTAAACCCATTCACAGTATATTAATCTGTGGAATAATTAAAAAGCAAAGAAGAAACTTAGTTCAATTAAAAGAGAGTGACTGACAAAGCCACAGGAAGAGAATTATGCTTGCTACATTAAAACCTCTACATCTGAAATGCTGTCGAATCTACTTGTGACTGCAAGGAAATAATCTAATAGCATATGAAACAGTGCTGATGGTGTTTTTTTGCATAAATTTAAGATGGACTAGCTGCTTTATTTACAGGTCTTCATGCTTTATCACTCTGCTACCCCCGTCACATCTTGTTAGGATACAAGTAAAAAAATCAAACAGGAAGGGGATTCAAATAAATGCTTCATTACGAGAGGCACAACAATAGATAGGCTGGCACGTCTGCATATAGAGCAATTCCTATAGTTAGGAAAAAGCAATACTACCTACATTGTCTTTGTTCAGTGACACAGATGACCCCACCAGCCAACATTAAGTGAATTTGTCTGATTCTACACATCTTGTCCTTAGCATCCACAAGAAAAGACAGCAACCATGGAATAAATTGTACTTCAAGTTGTGGGTGATGAATTCACATTTAAAGAAAGAAAAACAGAAGACTATAGCAAACACTTGCAATAAGCAGTAACAAAACATCCATTAAAAATAACCCCTCACTTCTTTCATTTCATGCAAATAATTACACTCCTCAAATGCCATTTCCAAAGATCTTCAGCAATTCCAGATTTACTTCCTAACAAGGATCCCAGCTAGAACATTACGTAGGTAACATATTCAATGCTTCTTCCTACAACCCATCTGTAGCATAGAAATTTGCTTAAGTATTCTGAAGATGAAAAGTACAAGTTGATTAATTAGAAAAGTATCTCATAATTGTTATCCTGTATGAGATCCTGGCTACCAAACTGGAAAAACATGGACTTGATGGATTATCCACTCATTGGATAATGAATTGGCTGAATGGTCACACTAAGACTTGTGGTCAATGGTTCAAAGTCCAAGTTATGACTGGCATCCCTCAAAGGTCAGTACTGGGACCAAAGCTGAGTAGTATCTTTATCGGCAATATGGACAGCAGCATTGAGTGCACCCCTAACAAGTTTACCGATGACACCAAGCTGTGTGGTGTGGTAGACATGCTTTGTTGGTCAGTGCCAACCTCATGAGATTCAACAAGGCCAAGTGCAACATCCTGCACCTGGGTCGAGGCAATCCCAGGCACAAAGACAGGCTGGGTGGGGAACAGACTGAGAGCAGCCTGGAGTACTTCATCCAAATATGAAGCCCCCAACACAGGAAGGACATTGAACTGTTGGAATGTGTTCACGAGGGCCATGAGGATGACTGCAGGGCTGGAGCACCTCTCCTACAGGGACAGGCTGAGAGAGTTGGGGCTGGTCAGCCTGGAGAAGAGGAGACTCCAGGGAGATCTTATGAGCGGCCTTCCAGTACCTGAAGGGGGCTACAGGAAAGCTGGGGAGGGGCTGTTTCCAAGGGCTTGGAGTGGTAGGATCAGGGGGAATGGTTTCAAGCTGGAAGAGGGGAGGTTTAGACTGGAAGTCAGGAGGAAGTTCTTCACGATGAGGGTACTGAGATACTGGAAGACTGTGGCTGCCCCCTCCCTGGAAGTGTTCAAGGCCAGACTGGATGGGGCCTTGAACACTCTGGTCTAGTGGGGGGTGTTCCTGCTCATGGCAGGAGGGTTGGAACTAGATGATCTTTAAAAAAACCCTGCAGCTTCTACAGTTATATTGTTAATCCATACACATTCAACTTAGACTGGTAATTAGAGCTTCTACCTTAAATATAAGTAGTAATTAGAGTGTAAAACAAAATTATTTTTTCTATGGATTGCATAGATCCATGCATATCAGAGCCAGGTAACCTAGGTGAATGCAAATACCACGTGTGCAGGTCTGAGGATCACTCAGTTCTCAATGCAAATAACTAGAAAACACCCAAGTCCTTTCAGCATACCATGCATACATCGCCAGGAGTTCATTAAACACACGTTGCCTTATGATCACGTAAAATCATGTGACTCTGCCCATCTACATAAACAATCCTGCACCAGAATCACAGTGTAAGACTCAACATTCATTAGCCCCAGTCTCTCACCACTATAAAAAAGGAAGTCCTGAAATGCCATGCACCCTCAGCACCACACTCAATTACAGGGGCAGAGAGACAGCAGCCCAGCAAGAGACACTATCACAGTTTCTTCCTAAGAGGTGAATTCCCCCCAAATCCTCTCAATTTCTAATTTTGTTATGCTGTAAATTGAGGTTGTGGCCTCAAATTATTTTTTCCTGTTCTCTGGAGATTTCACCAGCCACCAGTACAGTATTTGCAAGAAGCCATCTGTAGCAGCAGACAAGTTTCCCTAAGACCCTTCTCCCTCTCATATAACTATATTTACTATCACATTAAATGAAATACACCTCTGCACAGCAGGGGTTTTCATGTTCAAGTTTGTAGGTAATTTCTTTGGGGTCAGTAATCAATAAAGGTTTAAATGAAAACTATGAACTATACTCCAGGTGCATTTAGATCTTCAGGTAAGGATCTAACAGCACTTTTGTACGTGATAGTGTGGAACTCTGAAAATATTCCTGCCCCATTCCACCCTTAAAACTGGACAGACATTTAAATTTCAATCTCTGCTCAGAAGTCTCACAAATATAGAGTAACTGCATCAGCCATAGGCAGTGAGGCTTAAAAAAAACGAGGTCTATGAGTAAGGACCACATCATAGCTAACACATCATTCTGAAGGGGCACCCAGCACTCGGGGTACATTACATTGAGCCTTGGCCCTGGGACTTACTGACACATAAGTGTCTGCTCTTCGTCTTTATTTGTAACACAATAAGCAGCTTCACATGAAATCAGGAACAAGTTCTTTCCTGAGAGAGTGGTTGGGCACTGGAATGGGCTGTCCAGGGAGATGGTGAAGTCATCATCTCTGGAGGTATTTAAAAGATGAATAGATTGAGCACTTGAGGCCATGGTCTAGGGGTTGTGGAGATGTTTGGATGAGGGCTGGCCTTAGTGATCCTGAAGGACCTTTCTAGCCATGAGGATTCTACGATTAAATTCAAGTGTTTTCTGGTGTATGACATGTGCTCATGCCTGCAGATATGGTGTCACTTAGTTCCTTGATGTGCTCTTCTTTTACATGAAGTCTTCCTCATGCATTTCAAGACCACTACCTTCCTCTACATCATTGTGTTACTAAACTCCAGACAGCTCTTAAGTTTTGCAGCAAAAAAGCTAATGAGACAAACCATTGCCACCTTCTCTCTTGAACTGCTGTAGTGAGTTTCAGTGACAGGAAAACTTGGCTTGAGCCTGATAATAAAATTTACAAGACTTGGAGGCAAGCACACTACAGCTTTTAAACCCTATAATGCTTCTAACTAGTACATAAACTAGGACAAGATCCATCCATGTCAGGAAAAGATCACAGAACCATTCAATGTATTGGGTTGGAAGAGATCTCCCTAAAGGCCATCTAGTCTGACCCTCCTACAAGAAGCAGGGACATCTCTAACTAGATTGTCTAACAGATTGCCCAGAGCCCCATCCAGCCTGACCTTGACTGCCTTCAAGGAAATGGGGTCTCCACCACCCCTCTAGGCAGCCTGTTGCAGAGATTCATTACACTCAGATTAAAGAAATTTTTCCTAATGTCCAGCCTAAATCTACCTGTTTATAGATTAAAACCATTACCCCTCACATTCTACTTATGGATGAACAAGAAAGGGTTAAAGGTTTTGTAGCCACTATTGCAGTGCCCCACACTGAGCCCTGGATGAGGGATCTGTGCCTTCAGTACTGCTCAATTTCAGCAACCTCCACTGGCTTCCTGAAACAGCCTCCTCCTGCGATGCTTAAGGAAAGATCCATGAAGCCCCAGGCTGTGACCCATTCCTAATAATTAATAATGTTATATGAATTATCTGCCTTGTCATCCAAAGGCAGTGGAATAATGCTACCTGGTTTGCTTAGGTAACCCTGACTAGACACCAGAATTTCACTACAATCAGAGAGCTGAACATATTTAGTCACCTTCTGGAAGAACTTCTTTCATCAACTACAGGAGCAAACCTTTTCCTAATAGAGTAACTGCTAACTAGAGTAACTCTAGATGTATTTCCCACTCACCAGCAACAGCTCCTTTCAAACATAATTTTAAAAGGCTGGATGAACTGGCTGACATAAAAAAAAAGCATTGATTTATTTTTTAATTCCACAATCACAGAAATTTTATTAAACTAAACTCACATATAGTGAATGCACAGAAACAATAGCAATGACCAACATAAGCATCACCTTTTCCTCACTGACAGGTAATATGTGTGTAACTGTGTGCAACACGGGAACAGAGCCCAAGCCCCACAACTATTTCATCAGGTAATTTTCAAAAATAATTTCCTCAAGGAAACTCAAACAATGTTAAAAATCAGATCTGTTGAAGACAAAAGCTTTATTTTCATTGCCACTAGTATAAAAGCAAAAGATTTTAAAATACTTTGTTCCCTGAATATTAAGTTTCATGCTGTGTAAAGCAATTATCACATCCCTCAATTTTCCAATCCTTGCATTATTTTATTAGAACTAATGAATGTTCTTAGCATACTAAATAAATTTGCATAGGATTATAACAGCCAGCCTACACTCATCCCTATGAGACTTAAATAGTGTAAAAGGAGTATAACTAGGTTGCATCCTGAACTCTTCCTCACATAATCTGGTAAATCCTCTAACTCAGCAAATGCCTGAAGCTGAATTGAAGGGGGCTGGAACAAACACTAATCACAGAGAGAGAGTGGTCATCCAGGGCAGTGCCGAGGTCACCACAGACAACACAACATTTTACACATAATCTAGTTACAAGAAATCAGGCCTCTACTTCAATAAAAATCTTGGATTGTTGGTGCTTCAGGTCATTTATTTCCCTAAGCGCTGCACAGCTCAGACTCATGGGCTGTACTGAGCTATTCATCTAATCTTTTATGGTGGAGAAAAGAAAAAAGCAAGCAATGAAAACTGGAAAGTTCACATAGCATTCAACACTGTTCACAGACTAAGTTAGAGCGCACAGGTGAGTTCAACCCAACACCTATAACCCTGTCATAAGAGATAAAGAGTTATGTCCTTTCTCAAAGACTCACAAGTATTTCATTGAATTTCTTATTCAACTTCTGTGACTAAACACAAATAAAATACAAATTACTTTTCATATTCCTTCCACATTTGATTAATGCAATTTCCCCTTCCCCATAACCTCTAGTCCTCTTCCACCTTGCTCTGATCCATTATGTTTAAAAATCAAATAATTTTCATGGCAAGCAGGGAGACAGGGACATGCTTCTTACTCTTACATCCAGCCTCATTTCTGCAGGCTAGGAGGTAATTTAATTAAGAACTTACTGCTTTGACATCCAGCTCATGCAACTGTAAAAATCTTTCTCAGCAATGAAGGAGAGAAATTACAAACATCAGTTTGGAAATTATTACAAGGAAGATTTTTCTACTGTACTATATGATTTATGCTAGAAGCATAAAAGTTTTGTACAGAAGATGTTAGCTCAACACACTGTCCTGTAGGATCCCGTCCATCTTTTATCTGATCCAGCCATGATTATCTGCTTTAATCTGACCTCATTTTCCTCTAATGTGCCATCTGAGCCTTAAGAATTAATATTGAGGAACTGAATGAATTGGGCAAACATTAGAAGTATTATCTACAAACTGAATCATCAACTGAGACTTCTCAAAGTGAGGAATAAAGCAAAATGAGGAAAAAAGGAAAGGGCTACTGGCAAAAAGGAGAACAACTTGGATTAACATTCATCTTCTATTTTTCATGCTAAAACAGAAGTTAGGAAAAAAGAGCAGCCTGCAGCCTATATCCTGCCAACCTCCAGGCTATTTATAGGGATTCTGTGGCAATGAGGATGGAGTATGTTAACATAAACCCATGCACTGTATTTCACTTATACTTACTATCAAATTCTATAACAGCAAATTCAAGCATCCAATATTAAAAATAATCAAATAAATGTTCAAAGAATATCAGCAACTTCCAACATTGTGCTTAGGGCCTGTAACTGAAAATAAAGTATCACATCATTTTCAATAACACGCTAATCATGTTGTTTTATTTTCTTCTTTTAAAGAAGGACAAAACATTTGAGCCTCAGAAAGAAGCTCAGTCCAATGTTATTTATGAATACTCTTGAAGTTGACAGAAAAAGTAAGAAGTGTGAACCAGAGTTTTATCATAAAAGTTCTGATTCTACAGGCGCCAAATAAAAATCCTGAGCTCTGTAACCACTATTTCAAAGAACCACTTGATATAGAAAGATTAATCACACTAAATCAATATTGCCATGATCCAATCTCAAAGACAGACATATATGCTGTTCAACGCTTCATTTCCTTACCTAGTAAACAACTCACTGTGGGCACATTAAACCACCACTTGATGTTTTCAAGACTCAGGAAAGATACCCCAAACCCAGCCACCCTTACAACAGAACTCTATCAAAATGGTTCAAATAAGAGCACAGAATTTGTTCTATAGCCTCTGCGTACAAGCCTTGTGCTTAACGCTAGATAACTTTATAGAACAGTATCACATTTATCAAAAATTAAGATTAAAGTTATGCACTGGTTACAGCTCTGGCAATCGAACACTGCTATCTAATTTTGAACAGATAGCTTTGGGAGTTGTAACAAAACGGGCCTCAGAATTGCCATACAGAATTGCTTATCTGGAGGGTCTAAATAATTGAATGTTAGTGCAAAAGCTGAAAAGGTTCTCCTTTTTACTAAGTAAACATGGCAGATTTTATTTTCCTGATACCTTATGAGATTTTTGAAATCTCCAGTAGAAAGACTCTCTCATTTTAAGTCATTTCGTAAACTCTTTCCCAAGCTATTACAAAACACATTTAGATCTCAAAGCACAGCTTACCACTGCGCTAAGACACTGTAAGCACTGCTAATTCGCCAGCCTTGAAAGAAAAACAGGCCTTTCATCATCTCTTAGCCTTTGCCGTAATACCAACCTGAAAAGGGCTGGTTTTCAATTAAACAGACAGGTTTTTCAAAATACTTAATAGCCATCTTAAAATAACTCAGAACAAGAACTACCCTTAGAAAAATAAAGTATGTATACACTCCATCATTACACAGAGAAGAAAACATCTTGGTCATGGTACCTTTACGATAGGTGAGGGGTAATAAACCTCCCTAGGATGCATGCATAAAGAGACTTTATTAGAAATACAAGGCTCCATCTTGCTCCCTTTGAAGTTAATTAAGTTGTGCTGTTCTTTTTAATAGTAGTACAGTCTATTGCTCATTTAAGACTCTGGTCCCACAAACACTTACATGGCACTGTACACAGAAATGCCAATACCTCCAAAAGATCCTCACCCAACACCCAAGCCACAAAATTATACTCATATCCAACACAAATTTATTTCCATTACAGTGAGATAACAAAAGTTATATATCAAAGCATATTCAGTCCTCCAGTTTTCTGATAACTTTCAGTCTTTAACAAATTAAAAACAGTTCAGCAAGATCTTTGTTACTTCTGGGAAGATAAATTTGTTTGACCTGAACCACTTGCTATCTACCTTTTAGATCAGTGGTTTAATTTTCAAAGGAAGTATTGGGACAGGAAACCAAAGACATAACACAGCCCCACCATACGCGAGTTGGTGAATAGGTCAGGCCCAGATAGCAGCCAGGTTCAGCCAAGAACCCAGACAACAAGCAACTCTCTGGCAGAAGGTCAGGCAGGAACATAGAACAGGGCCAGTCTTGGTAAGAGAAACCAAGTGCCAGAAGCAGCCCAGGAATTGCCAGGCATAGCTACAGTAGGAAAGCAGACCCAAAGCCAAGCCAGGAACTGAGCCTACAATTTCTGATCATCCAGGCAGAAACACGAGCCATAGCTAAACTAGAGAACCACACCTCACAGAAGGATTAAACCCTCCAGGCTGAGTTTTAATATGCCCAGGGAGGGTATGCGAGCAGAACCCAGGTGAAGGTGGTCAGGGCTGTTAAAGTCTATTAGTGCCCTCAGGTCCTGACAGGCAGGAAGGTATTTTCATTTTTCAAGCAGCAGCTGAAGCAGATAAAATAGTCTTCCCCACAGGGAAAAAAGAAGAAGATTTGAAAAGAAATGTCTTACTTTACAAAGCTTTATAACTTACACTACTTCTTTTTTTTCTGTCAATGAATATAGGTAGCTAGTTTTTATGGCCTGTGGGTTATGCAAGAGAACTTTGTTATTGTAAGAACTGTAGCCAAGGACAATCCGAGAGAGTTGTCAAAACTAAAAGAATAGAAGCAATTTCTATGTAGGATTTTTTAAAATCCTGAGAAATGCCAACCATTTCCTGGGAGCTCATAAGCTTTCAATTTCTATCACTGCTTTCCCTGTACTAACATGTCGATTTTTGGCTTCTTAAAATTTCCAGGAATCTCTGAGTCATGGAGAAACAGAACTGGGGCATGAGGCTGCTTTCCCCTAATATTCTTCTAAATGCCTTAATGCTTTGAATTGATTTATCACACAATTACAGCAGTATCTTAGGATACTAAAGACACATTCACATGTTTTCTTGTAGACATCTATCTGCATAAGGGTATCTAAGTTTTCTGGATTGCAAGTTGAACGCAGCTGTTTTGTTCCATGGTTTCAGAAGCTGTTGTGCACTACCACACTGTCCCAAAGGCTAACTAAGCTCATGGAAGCTTATAGCACCATTTTCAGAGTTAGGTTAACCAAATCTGCGTCACAGGTTGTAAATGAAATAATCATATATATAAGAAATACAGCTTAATAAATATCCTCATCAAGCATATACAGAGAAAAGTTCCATTTCTAGATTTCCTTTATAGAATGAAAAAAGTCTGTCCACCTCTTGCTAATAAACATTGCTGCACATTTTTTAAACAGTAGAAGTTGTAACTGTATTTAAGCAGTGCATAAACAAATATCACAATGTTATTTGCTCAGAGTTCTTACTTTTTCATTCCTCTGTTTCAGAAAATCTTATCTTGGCAATCTGACTGAGAGAGCAGCTTTATTTGAGAGCCTGTTTCCTGCAGAGGTGAAGCAGAAGGACTAACCAGCCAACTTTTGAGGGCTTTTGCTGAAAATAAAGGTATAAAGTTGTTCAGGAAAGTCCTGAAACTTCATTAATAGCCTATGGGAATGAAATGTTTTTAAGAAGGCATTTTTTTATATATCGAATGCTTCTGAGTCATGCTTTTCCTCTTTTATGGGTATCTTAGCTTATGACCCTCAGTTCCCCAGGGCTATACTGCTCACAGCGAGGTGTTTTTTTCCCCCTTTTCTTGGGAACATCTAACACACTGTTCCAGAAATTTGTAATTAGGTAGTGCTGTGGTTTTATGATTGTCTCTTCACTGGTACAGAGGGCTTGATTCCCTCAATTCTCACTCTGAACCTTGTGAATCAAGAATTCCCTGTGCTTCCCAAGGTCAGGACAACTGGTGCTCAGTTCTAATCTCACGCCAATCCAAGCCATGTGTTTTGCTCAGTTTAACAGCTACAATAGTAACAACAGAGCACATGGGATGTCAAAAGGAAGCAGATATTTCTAAGGCTGAATGTAGAGCTGTATGTGTATAGTTAGCATTGTTAATGAACACTCTTGATGAACTTCTGGGGACTTTGGGCTCATGACTGAATGTTTTGCTACATCTCTCCAAGGGCACTGCTTTCAGGGCTCTGTCCTCAAATTACACAATGCAACTTGGGCAGTTTCCTTCACTTATTTCAGAGCTAAGAAATGTCAACAGGTCTAGCCTGCACGCCTGGTGCTGTGGAGTCTCAACACCATCAGCTGATGGAGGCTTCCAGGAGGCTGAACCTCCTGGAAAAGGTAAAAACTTTTTCATATGCTACTGCTATCCCTAATGCTATCCGACCTCACTCAGAGCCTAGGCCTCTTACCGATGCCTGGCGAAGCACCCTCACCCATGGTTAAGGAGGAGACTGGCTGTGGGTAATGGACAAGTGAGGAAGATACAGAAGGCAGTGAATGTTACAGTGAAGGCTGAGGGAAGTGCATTGAGGAACGGAAAAGCTCTAGGCCATAAAGAGCCGCCGGTACCGGCCCTGGACACAGCGGCGGCCGTCAGGCCGGGCACTAACCCCACTGTATGTGCGCCACATTCAACATGGCGGCCGACACCCCCAGCCCCAAAACACTCTTTTCGCTTTCGATTGGCCCGAAGGGCTGCCAGTCCGTGGTGATAGCAAATCAGCTCGCCCACTGCGGCTCCGAAGGCGGGGCTAAGGCCTGGTCCGACGGGAGGGCGCTCTCCGGTGTCGCAAGGGTTGAGGTGCTATGAGCCGCCTGGGCCGGTGTCTGCGGCCGCGGCTGCTCGGAGCTGCCCCGTGTGCGCGGTCTCGCCGCGTCTCGGTGGCGGCGGGGCCGAGCCGGGTGCCGACGGCAGTGGCCATGGAGGAGGTGCTGAGCCGCTCTGTGCCGCCGCTGCCGCCCTACGAGACCAGGGAGAAGGCGCCGCCCCCTGCGGAGCTGCTCGGGGTCGAGTTCGTGCGCTATTACCGCGGGCTGGGCGCCGGCGCGCCCCGGGCCCAGCTCCTTACCCGGCTGGCCAGCGACTTCGGCGTGGACCATGGGCGTGTGGCCGAGTTCAGCGCCAAGGTGCTGCAGGCCCGCGAGCAGCAGCGGGAGCCGGGGGCCCTGCTGCAGGCCGAGGACCGGCTCCGATACTACTTGAACCCTCGGTACCGGGGTCTCTTCCAGCACCTGGGCCGGCTCGAGGGCGGACTGCGCTTCCTTGTGGAGCTCAGGGGAGACCTGGTGGAGGGGCTGGCGAGCAAGGACGTGGACGGGCCTCACGTCAAGGTGAGGGGCTCCGAAAAGGGTTCGTGGGGAGGTCGGAAGGAATAAGCATCTTGCTTATGGGGCTACTTCCACGATGATCTGCCAAGTGTCCCCTTAACGTGATTCACTGTTGGGGTGTCCATGGTGTGACAGGAGCAAAACCCTTCCCACAGGCCGTGGTACCAGCAAGAATTGGCTCAGCTGACAGCTCAGGGTGTGAAGCAATGGGCTTTCCAAAGAGAAGTGGTATAGAGGGCAGGGCTGTGGGCTCTGAAGGGCTCTTAAGAGAAGGAAGTGCTGCAGTGATGCAGCAAGACGTGATGCAGACGTGGTGTGTAGTGGTGTGACTCCTAAGGCTCACATAGGACCACAGGTGACGTGTCAGTCAGGTCATGCTGATGATGAAGAATATCAACAGAAGAAAGGAGTTCTCATGACTTATGTCAGTAGTATGTAGAAAATAGGTGAGGTGGAATGTCCCCTGTCGTTATGTGGTGAGGTAGCATGGGTGTGGAGAAAGGAAAAAGATAGTTCATAGAATAGATTAAAGACTGCTTTAGGTTACTAGGGACCTCAGAAATCATATAGTTCCATCCCCCCTGCCACTCAGCAGACCAGGTTGCTCAGAGACACATCCAGTTTGGCTTGGAACATTTCCAGGGAGGGGGCATCCACCACTTGTTTGGGTAACCTGTTCCAGTTCCTCAGCACACTCACAGTAAGAAATTTCTTCGTAAGATTCAATCTAGATCTCTACTTTTTTAGCTTGAACTCAATCCCTCTTTTCCTATCACTACAGTCCCCTGTAAAACAGAACAGTGAAAATGACAGCGGTGGGAGGTGGCAGGACTTCCTTTTAAGGCAGACAGCAAGTTGGTAGCATGAGCTGACTGTAGCTTATTTGTCAATACTAAGATTATTATAAGATCCAAATTAAGTTGGAAAAGAGAGGGGTGTTTTTGATGTCAGTGCTGTCAATTAATCACAGTCATCACCAAAGTAGTAGCAACAGCATTGATACAATCCCACATCCAGTTGGATCACCTTAAGGAAAAACAGACCAAATTTTCACAATCCTAAGCATAGGAATGGTGTAAAACAGCTGAATCTACACATGTCATACGATACAGTGTTCTCAGCACATATTACACTCATTTGAAAGTAAATGGGTGTTTAGGGAGAAAGTGCTGTCTACAGAACTAAAGCTGCGATAAAAGAGCCGTTGTCTTGGCAAAATGCTCTTTTAAATGTTTGGTATTGCATAAGCCAAGAAAGATAAAGCTAAAACCGGTGTATATTGTTATTTGTGACCTTAACTGCTTGAAGGATTTACTCTAGATACTGTTTCTCTTTAGTTCAGAGTTCCATTCAGGTCGCCTAGAGCAACTAAGACCTAGAGCCATGAGCTTCTTCCTCCAGTGTTCTTCCCAGTGTGTCTAGGAAGGGTGGTAGATTTTGCTTCTAAAATAAATGTCTTGCTCTACCTTTAAATTCTGTTTGATTCTTTCGCAAGTAAGAGTTGGAATAACAGTCAGTACGTACCCAAGGTGTCACCCAGCCCACAGGAAATGTGTCTCTGCAGCGGAACTGATGTCTGCCTGGTTGCAAGTGGTTTGTTAATAAGTGGTGTGAGGGCACATATATTTAACCTGGCACCTTAAGTGCTAGGTATGAGATCTTGTATTACCTGTTCTGAGGCTAAATGTCAAGAACAGAATATTCTGGCTATAGGTTGTGGGGTGTTAAAGCTTTTGGTTTTTTGTTGGATTTTTTTTATTTCAATAAAGAATTGTAGTCTTGAGTGAGAACTGCTCTCATGAGAACATTCATTTTGGGATCTTTTAGTGGACAGTTTCAGAGGGGTTCTTTGCTGGTATCCCTAACTGCAGGAAAGAGATAAAACAGGTGTAGAAAAGCTCTGGATCTTGGCATGGAAATGAACATGTCATGATTCACTGCTACATGTGATGAATTCTTCTCTGCCTGAATTTCTAAAGGTATTATTGTAAAACAAGAATTACTTGATTTCCGTGACTTGATTCTCCATTGGTTTCACTGTTCCCAAGTCACTAACAGAACAGATGATGCACTGAAACTGTTTCAGTATTGTCTTCAGCTACTCCTGAGTACACACAGCTACATGATGTCTTCAGTTGTCTCTCATAAATCACCTCAATAAGTTGAATTAATTTTTTAAGCAAATGAAGAAATGCAAATGCCTAACTTACTCTGATTTAGTGTACTTGCAACCTGCCTACTTCACTGCGCCCCAAAATGTGTCTCATCGTTAAACATGGGAAAGATTGTGGTCACTGAAGTGTCCGTGCAATGCGAAATCACGGTGCCCCAGCTGTCAGGATTCAGTGCAAGGCAAACTGGGTTAACTTGGAAGCTGATGGGAAGAAATTGAAAAGAGTGGTTACTGCCTTTCTGGGAGAATTCCATAAACCCTGAACGATGCTTAAAATGAGGGGCTGTGCAAAGCAAAGGAATATGCTTTAAGTAAGGGTTAGTTTATCTATCAGAAGGCAGAATCATCATCTAGGGCAAGACAGAAAAATTATAGGTATCCTCAGTGACACGTTGTTAAGACACAGTGAATGTCTTTCTGTGGATGTGAAAAAGATGATGAATGCTCTTGACATGAGTTCCTTGATAATCAGGTGGGAAAAATATAGTGGCAAACTGTATTTTTGAAGCTATATAGCAATTTTTTTTCCCAGATGGTCCACCAAAGTATGTACAGGGCATATGGTGCAAAAACACTTTTCTTAGTCTGTCCCAAAGGCAAATATTTTCTATTAAATCACAGAGTGTTAGGGAAGGGACCTTGAAACATCATGCAGTCCAGTCCCCATGCCAGAGCAGGATGCTCTAGATCAAATCACACAGGAACATGTCTAGGTGGGTTTTAATAGTTTCCTAAGAAGGAGACTCCACAATCTCCCTGGGCAGCCTGTTCCAGTGCTCTGTCACCCTCATTGTGGAGAAGTTTCTTCTCATATTTATGTGGAAGCTCCTGTGCTCCAGCTGATACCCATTGCCCCATGTCCTATCATTGGATGACACTGAGGAGAACCTGGTTCCTTCCTCCTAACACCTGCCCTCTCTGTATTTATAAACATATTTATAAAATGTAGGAATCAGTTATTACTGTTGCCAGCATCTTGGGTAATGTTAAGATAACCTATTCTACAAAAAAGTTCTGGTGCATAGTAAGTTTGTTGGAAAAGTGAAATTGTCTCATGTTACTATACTCAGCTAGTAGAGGAGTGAAAAAACTGAAGCCAAGAGAACCAACCTGACTTGAGACAGCTATTGCTGGAGTCAAGCCTTTCAGGAACTTGGCACATGTTATGGTATTGAGCACAACTCAGAATTCTGCTTGGAATTTGAGTTGAAGTAAACAATTTTAGATCGTATGAAGTGATTTATATCCTTCTGCACTAAGAAGCTTTGTCAGCATTCACAGTTGCATTTGGACTAGATGATGGTTGAAGGTCCCTTCCAACTGTAACTACTCTAGTTCTTTGGCCTACTTACTGCCCAGTGGTTCTATACATCGGTATTATTTACAACTGATGGATTATTTGAACTGAGTTGTAATTCCCTATGAAAAATATCGCTGTCTCCCAAAATCATTACTGAAAGCACACCTGCTTCACTGTCTTCTTCGATTGAGTTGCACACAGCTCTGTGTTGGACCTGAAGTTGCACTGTAATGTCTTGAGCACCTTGCAAATTAGCCTTGTTGTTATGGCCTATCCTATGGAATGTGCTTGCTGAAGCTGTTGGTGCTTCAGAGAAGCAAAACTCATGATTTCTGTGTTTCCACTTTTACCAGTTTCTGTGTAGTATAACTGGCTTTCTCCCAAGTTGCTCGTTGCCATCTGAGCTGTTACTGCCAGTAGGAGTGAAGCAGTCTGTACAAATAATGACTGGTAAGGAGTGCAGCCATCAGCACTTTTCTAGCCACTAGACTGCATCATGAAATGGTCTTCCAAACCCAGATGGATGCCAAGAGAGCCATAGGAACCTGTTTGGTTTGACCCCAGATCTTATACCACGAGCTTATTTTTCTGGTTTACAACATGCTCTTAAAACAGAAAGCAAAAGAAGCATCCTGGATTTCCCGGAGACTTTGGCTACGCTAAGGGATAGTTGACCAAAATGATTTATGGTTATTGTCTAAAAACTTCACAGCTGTGCAAAACTATGGATTCACAAGGGAAGTATCCTAAAACCATAATAAACAAAGCAATCAGAATATACTTGATGAGGACACTTATACCTCTGCAGATGAGAGGAACAATGTATTGGCAGGGAAAATACCCCAGCTGAATCTGTGTATGACTGACTCGAACTAAAATTCAGCTTTGTCCAATAAAACTGTTGTTGACACAACCAGATAAATTCATCTTCATTCTGTTTGCAGGAAATGAACGGAGTTCTGAAGAACATGCTCTCAGAGTGGTTCTCCACAGGATTCCTAAACTTGGAACGGGTCACTTGGCAGTCCCCGTGTGAAGTGCTCCAGAAAATCAGTGAGTAAGTGCTGGAAGGTGGCAGTGATAGTTGATAGAAAAGTGATGACTTAAGAAATAGTTGCATTTAACACACTGAAGAGTACACTGGAAAACTGATTAAGTAGATGGTACAGGGATAATTTGTCCCATAATTTGATCCTTTAGCTGACATATTGCAGAGTACTGTCTTTTTGCCCAACCTCGTGTACTCTTTCCCTGTGCCCAGAGCTGCTGCTGTTACTTTTCTGTCAAACCCAGATTCTTTCAGCACTACCTTCTTGCACTACCTTTCCTCTTACAGCTGCCCCTGTGTGTCTCACCTTCTTCTCCTTTCAGTGTACACCAGCAGCATAGGTGGAGAATTAATATTTAAGTGGGATGCAGCACAGGGTGCCCAGCATTCAGAGGCATGTTTTGCTTCTCATATGGTGAGCCTCCTCTTCCTAGCTGGAACTGGTGAGATACACAGAATCACTTGTAAATTATAGATGACCACATAGGTTCTTTAAACATTCCTTAAAATCTACAACGTTTGCTTTGGAATTTCTGTCAAATACCCAAAGCAGGAATGGCAGAATCAATGGAAAATGACTGAATCAAAGCTATGTCATGTGGCATTTTGCAGTATAAAAAGCTTGAAGAGAAATGAATGTTTGAAGAGTCTGAAAGTGTTAAGGATAGCTGAGGCAGAGAAAAGAAATCTTGTACAAGCTATTTTTTCAGATTTGGAGTAATCAGTAATATTTTACTTACACTTCAAGGTATTTTGGCAAACATGCTAGACTTGCACTATGTAAAACAATACATTGAATGATTGGTTGATGACATGGCTGTGGGAGTGTTAACCTACTGCTAAATAGCTTGGGAAAATAACTCCTCAGAGGTGTTTTCAGACTCAAAGTCAGTGACTCAGTCATCTCAGTCCTGTGTCCTACACTGGACAGAAAGTGCAAGTGAAAGAGAATAATAAACACATCCCAAAGAGAATCTGGAGAGGGTGGGTATGTACCTTTACAACCTACTTTGACACAGTTTGATGATGGATTTTATTTTTTCCAACTTAAAGTTCAGTTCTCCTTTCTCGGAGAGTTCTGCCACTGACATCAGTGGGAAGAGTGCCGAGCTTGTCGAGTTGGCAGCTGACCTCTGGTTTTAAATAAATTTACTTTCTTTTATTTTCTTGTTGAGTTCTGAAGCTGTGCATCCCGTTAGAAACTGGGTTGATATGAAACGTCGTGTTGGGTCCTATAGAAGATGCTACTTTTTTTCACACTGTGCAATCCCAGGAGAACCGTTGATAGTCCTGCATGTTGCACTAACCAATGATATCTCCAGCAGCATCCAGGTACAGTCACTGATGCATTAGTACATAGGAAAGTACTGAAGTTGAAATGTCCTTATTTTTAAATCTGTAATTCCTTACAATTTGGGAATGTTTATTCTTGTTTACTTTTTTTTAAGTGATGAGAGAATTGACATTGAAAATTTACAGGAACATTCTGTACATCTGCTTTAGAGTAGCTGAAATGTTGTGGGTTTGTTCAAGTACAAGAAGAATGAGAAAACAAATCTATAAGAAAAGATAGCAAATGAGATTAAAACTTCAAACCAGTTGTGATTACTTCTGAAAATTTTAAGCCCTTGTTACTTCCTGTACTTTCTGATGGATCAGCAGCTCTTTCTACTTTTTGATGAGATTTTAGTTGTATCTCAGAGAGCAGTGAATAAGACAGCACCAAAAAAGTGTCAACACATTTGAAAGACTCCTTCCCTTGTGATGATGGCAATTACTGCAAATGTTTTTTTCAATTATTATTATTTTCACAGGCTATAGTGAAAGAAGCGCCGCCTTTAGAAACAGAAGATATGGACAAAATCACCACAGCGATTTTCTACTCCATTAGCCTGACTCAGCAGGGCCTGCAAGGTGTAGAACTTGGCACTCACCTCATCAAGCGGGTTGTGAAAGAGCTACAGGTGTGTATAGCAGGGTGTACTGGTCAATAGGAAGTAGCAAAGATACTTCGTATGCAGAAATGAATTCATTTTCTTGTGTGTTGTGTTGGATTGCCACAAGTTATATATGTAGTTTGAATGCATACCTTGAATATGTGTACTTAAAAAATAATGGAGAGAGTTTTCTTTGCCAGGGCATTTCTTACAATCTAGTAAAGACAGTGTCTTTAACATTTGAAAGCCACAGGGATTGGTTACTTTAATGAAGTCACTTTTGTTAATTTATATAATATTGTTGCATGGTTTTGGATTATTGTTAATAGTTTTAAGATTTCTTGTAGAATTTTCTCTCATGCAACTGGAGAAAGAATGAAGATTCATTAATTTCAGTACTGATTGGTGTGAAAGGGAGACATTTCTCTCCTGAATACATTATTTTGTAGTCTTTACTGCATATTAAATGTATTAAAATTGCACGCACCAAATTTCTGCTGCTACAAAGTGATTGATTAGTCATCTACTGAATAATAGCTGGCTGTCCTGAAGCTTTTGATTTTATTTTTAATGGATATTTTGGCTGAATTGTGTTGCTTCTTCTGTTCAAAATGGCTTTTAGATTAATTGTCTAAAGTGCAGTAGTCCAGGTATAATTAGGCCATGCCATCTGTCTGATCTCAGCTGAGGAGAAGGTGGAATAAATCCATGCAGCTATCTGCTTTCACATCTGAAAAATAATTTCTGGATAATTGACTTGCTCTCATAAAATAACCCGATTGACAACACATTTTGTCCATCGCTAATTGCTTACAGCAATTTACTAGAAAAGTAATGGTGAGTTGCAGAGGAAAACTTACCTTACTTAGATAACCTGTGTGCAAATTCTAAAACTTAACGTTTCCAGGAGAATGGTGTGTGGTATTTATACATCTGACAAAGTTTCTATGTGTCTGGGTTGTAAAATTCAGCCCTTCTTCGGTGCTCAGCAAATACTTGATAATCCAGGAGAGTTTATCCATGATGGCTGTGCTTTCCTCACACTATTTCTTCCACTCTTTGGTGGTGTTAAATATTCTTTCTTTTCTGTTTCCACTTTCTTGTCGCTGCTTACTGTTCATTCCCCAAGCATTGTTCTTGAACTTTTCTTGAATTCTGCAAGAACCATCTCCCTTTACGTACTTACATCTGGGAAGTGACCCTAGATCATCACACTGCTATTATGAGGATTCTTTGATGTACTTTCCAACACCTACACATTTAGCTTTTGTTGTAAATGTTGTGACTTGCTCCTCAATGCAGAGGGGCCCTGCACATTTCAGCTTCAAAATATACAGTGAAATGTCTACAGTGTTCTGGACAAGGTGTTTCTGGACAAAGGCGGCATGTGATGGATAGTATTCTTAGCAGCCTCTGTGACCTGTCTCCCAAAATTCTGGAAGTCCTACTTCAGTGCATTAATTGCACCTGTGTGTTCTCTTTCTCTCTGGCCTGGTGTAAGGAAAAGACTTTCCAAGGTTGTCTGTGTTCAGGTTAGACATAATTCTTTAGAACAGCATTATAGTCACCTTAAATGGGACAAATGGTGTAGCAGTAGTGCTGAGTTGACTTGGTGACAGCAGCTGAAACAATACAGCCTCAGCAAAAAAGTCTGTGGTCAAAAATTACGTCTCATTAAGCAGCCTTTATAAAAATGGATAGTTGAGGTCTCTGTTAGGAAGAGGATTTTTCATATAACCTTTGCATGACTTTGCAATAAACAAATCTTTCTTCAAATTGCTGCTAAATCACCAAGTGTTCCAGGTTATGTAAGTGGAGACTGTCTTCAACTGATAATAAAATGCTTTGGGGAGACTATTTGAAGGGGTTGAGGATTTTGTTTTTCATCATTGATGATTAAATACACTTTCATAACTCACCATTTCTTTGAGTTAACTTCTGTGGACATCTGTTTGATCTGCAGAATGTTGTTTGATTCATATTTTCCCAAGGCACTGCAAACTCCTACAAGTTTTTCTATCCTCTAGTAAAAATCCTTTATCTGACTTTGCCTTAACTTAACCTGCTCTGACACTTCTACTTGTAGGTGCCACTGTAACCTCAAAACTGAATTTGCAGCTGTCATTCTTCATAAGGGAAACTCCAAATTGGATCTGTCATGAATGTCTATCATTAGATCAGAAAAAGACATACACCAAGGTACAAATATGCTAATAGCAAGGCTTTTTCCCACTATTTATTTGGCAAGTTTTAAAAAAACTGGCACTGAAACATGGATCTAGCAGCTACCTACACTATAAACTTGTTATAAATTCAGTTAGTACCAGGTTCCTTAATATCTGTCAACAACTAAGACTTAACTTGTGTGGAAATCTTCCTGCTAATTTGCCTGAACTGGTCTCATGCACTGTAAACACGAACATGTGGAGTGTGGCGCTTCTCACCTTCAAAGATTATCAAGAATGGATCTCCTCTTTAAAAGTATTTCTTGTAAATGTGTTTTTATTAGGACTGTTAGGAAAACTGCAGCAGCAGAGGCTGTGATGAAGATTACAGCCCTCAGTGTTAAGCACTATTAGTTTGAGGTGCTGCACAGAAGTTAATGGCCCTTGTGTTTGAGTCTTCTCTGATTTAAGCAGATGGAGGATGTATGAGGTTGAGTCGAGGCAATGGGTCCTCAGTTTCATCCCTTTATATGTCCACACTTGGCAGTTTAAATCCTTCATCTCTACCTAGACATGATTTGTCATTTGCTGCCACATCATTGTAGTACAGTGAAGTGAAGGGGTGGGGTATAATGGAGATGGGAGTAGGACCTTGGGGACGTAGTGTCTTGTATGAACAGTGTCCTGGGAGAAGGTGTGCTGTCCTAAGTGGGAGGTTTGTTACTTTTGGTAATTGCATGACAAAAGCTTGCTGCTCAATATGGAAGGGTTTTGTAAACAGACTTGTTGTCTGAGCATCCCCAGTTTGCGTTATTTTGGGCTGAATTCATTATTCTGCTGATACCGCTTTGGTCCCAGTTCTGCCTGTGTGAATCGCAGAATAAACTCCCTGTGCATTGTAGGACATAAAGCGGGGAGCAGATGACAGAAATCATCTCCTGCATTTCTTAAATTTAAGCTTGTATTGTTCTCAGCAATGAATCGGATTTTGAAACAGTTTCAAACGACTAGTAAGCAAACAAAGCTCGAATTGGGTGCTGGCAAACAAGCAGGCAGATACATTTCTGGCAAGCTGATGGGTGCTGGTGAGTGCACAGACAGATAGATTTCTCATTAGACAGACATTTAGAATAAAATGTCATCAGAATGTGTTTATAGCCGCTCTAAATGGTCTGTAGCTCTGCAGAAGGTACATCATAGCAATTCAGCCTGCAGATGACAGACACAGATAACTGTGGTGAAGTCTTTGAGAAAACTGCTTAGAATTTTATAGCCTGTGGCATTTGGGGAAAAAAGCCTGATAGTTACTATGTGACTCAGTAGAATGCTTAACAATTGGCAGATTTTAGCTTTCTGGTTGGGTTGTTGATAATTGCTCTCTTAATTTGATCTAGGTGACCTGGGGAGATCATAATTTCCAAACCAGGCTTTGCTTTCATTGATGAAAAATGTGACCTTGGACCACAGCTTTCAGAGAGCAAGACAGTTTGAGATGAGATATGGGTAATAGGAGAAGTCTCTGCTCGTCTGCAATAATAATAAAAAAAAAAGAACTAAAAGACGACCTACACCAGAAATCTACCCCAAAACAAAATAAGCAGCTGTTTCTTAATGGTGTGTGGGTTTCTGACAAGAAAATAAACATTAATGGATCTCCACCAATAGCCTTAGAAACTAGCACATCAATTCAGCAGCAACATAAATGTGCACACTTCACTGCGTCTATTTATTTTTCTACAAGAAACGGCTGCCTTGGAAAAGCTCCTAAACTCAAGCACTTATCAGATATGCAGTAGTCAGTACTGTAGCTTCCAGATGGGGTCACTTTCCCATGTCTTATCAGTCCTAAGTAAAAAAATATGCATAGACTCCCATTTTGTAAGAGGTACTAACTTTGTGATGGGTGTTTTGGGTTGCTTGATGAACAGGTCACTCCTGAAGGTAAATGATAAGTTAAGAGCAGTCAGCATCACTAGGAAGCAAAATGATTATGAACTAGAAATTATTCATTCTCACTTTGGTCATTGTGGGTAGTGCATTGTTACTCAGCCTGGATAGCTGGGGGCTGAGATTGGAAGCAGTGGGAATGGCTCAGCTCCTGTGTAGAGCACCCTGTTTGTTAGCTTTCTTTGCTAGCAAACCAGCATTCTCAAACACTAAGATTGGTTAGCAGACATGGTGCAGAGGACTTCCAGATGTGACTTTGTGGTAAGCAGCCTTTTTTCTTGGTCAGTCTTTCTCTCTTACAGTCGTTCCTTTTACCTGAAAGAAGTGGTTTTGCTTCTCAGATTTCAGCATTACCTTACTTCTTCCCCTCACAGGTTTTAACCCCAAATACCTGTGAAGAAATCATGAAAGAGACCTAAGCAATGTGTTCTCAAAGACATTATCTTTCCTGGGATAAGTAATATAGTTAGAAAGAAAAGAAAACCCTTTTAGGAATGTAATGCCACCATGGGCCACATTCTTTTTCAAAAAGAAACATATACTGCATTCCTTGAATCCCTACCTAGTACAAAATTGCCTTTAACAACTTTATTTCTCTTCTTTTTTATTTTGTCTTCTTTTTCACCCCTAATGCATAATAGTCACAGCTGTACTCCCTCTAGCAGCCCATCTAGGATTTCTCATTGACAGGTCATTCATTCGAAAACTTTTACCAATTTATCCCTATCTCTTCGTGTTCTCTGTGTTACGGACCTAAAGAGCAACTTTAAAGCACAAAAGGAATGAAGACATGGAAGAATGAAACGCAATTTTGAAATCCAGTCTCTTTCTGGGGGAGCTTGCTGTTGCTTAAGGCTACTCACATGAAAAGGGTACTTCTCATAGATATAGGTTTGTGTTTCTGTACCTTAAGGTTCATTTGCAGGTCTGTTGCATCCTAGACTGTTGCTTTGCCAAGTTGTCATCCATCATCGCATGGGCAGGCAGAAGGGTACTGGGTCACTGAATCTTTGGAAGGAGCCGTGGCCTCCTTTTGGGGCAGAAATTCATCTAGCTGCAGTAAAGGCTGATGTGTAAAAGGTCAAATTACTTGACAGCAGACTGGCTTAGCCCTAAGCTATGGCTGATCAGCTTTCAGTGAAATGGAGAAACGAAGGTAGCAAGTACAGCTGGTTGTTACCATCTTAGCAAAACTAAAAGCTATTGGTGTTTTCTCCAGCAGAAAATACTTTGACCTTTTTTTCCCCAGCAGCTTTTAAAAATTCTCTTCGGTGCTATCTTTCTCCCTTCTTCTCCAGGAGGTCCATAGGTGCTAGTAGTTTTGCTTTTGTAGGAGTTGGTGTTCAGTCAAGGAAAGTGTAGCAGGCAAGGGGGCATCTGAGCATAACTCTCATCTCTCAAACTAATTAAGGTCCTGTTGTTTTAAAGAAAATTCAGTTATGTGATTCCAGATGTAATAGGTATAGTGCCAGCCTGAGAAACACTACAAGAGGCAGATGACCAAAAGAAGACTTTGTGAGTGCTTTTGGCTGTATATTCAAATTTTATAAAGTTATTTTGCATTGATTTGTAGGTAAATAGTCCATGGAGGAATATTTAGTATGGAGTTGGAAAGGTAAAGACTTTGGAAATCTATACAGTTGCTTTGTTCTTTTCTCATTGTTGCCCTTTCCCCTCCACCCCTTGCCAAATATGTGTTTTTAAATTTACTGTGGCCGTTGCTGTCTTTTTCCAAAGCAGAGAGGAAACCTGTCTAAAAGGACTAAACTGTCTTCTCTGAGAAGATTCTTCCACTTAAAACATTTTCAAGATCAATGCCTGTGGTAGCTCTGGTCTGCAGTAGAGAGCACAACCCTAATAAACTGATTTGTTTAAGAAATGCTGTGTTGTTTAAAACTGTACAAACAGCTGCTAGGGTGCCTGGAGAAATTGCCTTCCACAAGCATTTCATTCCATAGATCTGCAAAGAATATTTTTTCTTTTATGAAATGCAGATGTAGTGAAACCCCATGGTTTCACAGATCTTGTTACAGTTCTCTGCTTCAGAATTACTCTTAGAAAGAAAATACCATTGTGGCCTTTAGTAGAGACTTGAAAAAGCCACTGGAGATCAGTGCTTTACTAGTAATGCACCATCTGACTGTGGTAGCTGTAGCAATCAAGAATAGGACCTCCTGGGTGCTCTGGTTATAGAAATAGTTGTTTTGTTCGGTAAGATACAGTGTTTTTAGAGAATAATTTGCTTTTTATTTTTATGCAGTTCTCTAAGGAGATAAAACAGGGTGTTTCTTTGTAACTTGGTCTGCTTTCCTTGTTCCTGTCTGGCTCCAAAGTTCTTTGGCTTATGTAGGTGTGTAGCAGTCAAAGAACTTCATATGAGGGTCAGGGCTGCAGCCTGTAGCACAGGAACTCCTGGCCTGTTCTGTGGCCTCTGCATCTTCATGGAACAGGAAGCTGACGGCACTGCTGTGTGGAGCGCAGCAGTACCCGAGGATGTGATGCAACAGTGCCGGCACAAATCAGACAGCCAAGCAGCATGGGTTCCGTTACTGTGCGCCGGTGTAAGGTGGCATCTGAGCAATGATGGCTTTTTAATGATTATCTCAGTAACACTCAAAGTAAAAAAAATGCATTTTGTAGTCATTTAAGGACAATTTTCATTTGACATTAAGATGCCTCTGTAATGTTGATAAATGTCTTGATTCTTAACTCTCCTTCCTAAATGAACAGTAATTAACACTGTGGTTGCTTCGGTTAAGCTCCATCTTCCCTCTGTTCCTTATCCTGCTCCTTCAGCAGGCTCAACTGATGTAACTTAGTTAATTCCAATGACAGGGTGATGAACAGGTTCTCTTGTTTTTCATACTGGTGTGACCCAAGACTAACACACAGTTTTCCTCATCTGTGTTTTGCTTTATGTGATGACGTACTTAACAGTTTTTACCCATAAATTAGTGGGAGTAAAGAAGTTTTAAGTTTGTTAAAACAAGTATTAAACTTCATGATTAATTTTTTTGACTGCAGGAGTGTATTTCTTATCTTGCTTTTTTATCATTATAGTTTATAGTTTGGGGATAGTGTGAAAAATAGCTGAGCTGTGTAAGGAGTCTTCTTCAAAACTTCAGGAGATACATCAAAATCTAAACGTCATACCTCTCCTGGTTGTACAATAAACTAAAATAAGAAACTGCCCTTGATACTAAAAGAAGGTAGATATGAAAAATAAATTATATTTAACAGGTTTTGAAAACTTGTGTGCTTTTTTGAAAAAAATACTCCTCAGAATAGCTTCTTTATGGCATGTGATGAATGTGTTTATTTCTGCCCATAAAACGATGCACCAGCGCTATAGTACTGCATAAGTACTTCTGTATAGATTGTGTGAGTGGACTGTAATTCAGTCAAGGGTGAAATTTCCTGCATCCTCCAAGTGCTTTCTAGTCGGTAACCTGTTAGTTGCAGGGTGATTTTTGTATAGGGTGTCTTTTTGGTCTGTGTGTACGAGTTAATTTTCAGATTCCCTGGTGTTTGCTTGACATCAGGTACAGGGTATCAGCTGTTCTTTCACTCAAATGTCTCATTGTCAGTCATGACAAAACTCATGAATTTTTTTCTCCCCTTTTGTCTGCAGAAAGAACTTCCTCAGATAAAAACTTTTTCCACTCTTTCACCGATCCCAGGATTCACAAAATGGCTTCTTGGTGTCCTCTCCACTCAAACAAAAGAACCGGGAAGGAATGAACTTTTTACGGATGCCGAATGGCAAGAAATCTCTGAGATCACAGGAGACTCTACTACTGAAACACTAAAGAAACTCTTAAATAACAATGAGTGGGTGAGATCAGAAAATCTGGTTGAAGTGCTGCATTCTCCATTTATGAGACTCTGTGCCTGGTATTTGTACGGAGAGAAGCATCGTGGCTATGCTCTTAACCCAGTGGCAAATTTTCATCTCCAGAATGGCTCTGTGATGTGGAGGATCAACTGGATGGCGGACACAAGCCCTCGGGGCATTGCTGGTTCCTGTGGCATGATGGTGAACTATCGGTATTTCTTAGAGGATACAGCCAGTAACAGTGCAGCATACCTGGGGACTAAACAAATCAAAGCCTCTGAGCAGGTTCTTTCCTTGGTGTCTCAATTTCAGCAAAATAGCAAGCTTTAATGAAGTATTAGGGAAACTAAGAACAAGTGTTCCTCACCTGTAAGAGCTGTAATACTCTGCAGTGCCTGTATTTAAATTAAATGAGAATGTCCTTTGTAAAACAAATCTGCACAGCACAATGCAAAATGATAGTGATTATCAGTTATCTTGCTTATGTTGATGTATCTTGAAAACCTGATGGGCTATGATGGAGTCGCTGGAAGTTGGTACAAATAGGCAGAAGGTTTATATGAAAGGGTGAGTAAAATTGGTTCATTCAGTTACAACCCAGCAGTAACTTGACTGGAAAATACTTGAGCTGTACCAGTATTCTGCTGGTAATAAACCTGTATAAACTACTATACATCAGTACCAAGTTACTTGGAAAGAAGTGCTGGTTGAAGGTAAATTCTAGGTCAAATATATTAGCAAAACAGTAATTACAGTTTTGTTTCAATAATACCTGTCTTTTTCAAATTCAAAACCCCTCATGTAAAGAAAGGCTCTTGGTATTTTTCTCTTTCAAATCCAGTAAAGATCTCACTGAATCCTGGCTTTGCTGAAGCATGGGAAAGCCTGGCATTAAGGTTGTTGACAAATCAGGACCTCTCGGTGCAGCAGGTACTTTTGCACTTCCGTCTGATGAAAATTATTGAGCAAGAAGGAAGGCTTGAGGTAGGAGAGTGGAGTAAGATCGATTCTTAAGCATCAGTTGAGAAGTTTCCATAGTAGGGTCTGGTAAAGTTCTAAATTGATAAAGAGTATTTTTAATGAAGATGTAGGTGTGACTTATAAACCAATAAAAGAAACTTTGTCAATCAATCTTGTCTTGTGTACTTCAGCATGTTCCTTCCTTTCACTTAACAGCCCTCCTTGATAGCAGCGTCACCACAGTTGAAGTACCATCCTAACAATGTTTTGTCATTTCTAAGTCAAATTACAGTCCTGTTTGGAAGAAAAGAATTACACACAGGAATTGGGAGTGATGAGTGGTAAGAGTTCCTGCTTGTGTACAAAGCAAAAGTGAAGAAAGCTGTTAGGTGTCCAATTAGCCTTTCTCCTAGAATGAAATTATATAATTGGATAAACTTTTTTTAGTATCACTTACTAGAAAAAAATCCCATCCTCCAAGCTGGTAACCTGTAGCAGGAATCTGTTTTATGCTCCTTCTGAGCAGAGAAAGCTCAACTTCTCTTCATGGCAGATCTTGCAACACTGGTAGTTAAAGGAGAGTGTGTGTTCCCTTATTACCTTTCCTTTGCTCTCTTAAAGACATTTCTGTATAGCAGCAGCTCACTGGTGCTGCTGATGCTGCATTAGCAGTGGCCGCTGTCCCATGCCATGTTGCCTTCATTATGCTTTTTTAAGAAAAGTTTCATTAACACCTCAAATGTTTCCTTAGACCTCAGGGTTCTTACGCCTAACAGACACTTCAGATACATAGATCTGCCTTCAGTTTCTTCTTGTTCCTCTTGCCAATCTTAAAGTCAGGAAAACAGCTGTTGGCATTTGGGCATGTCAAACACACATAGGAGTTTCTCTCTCAAGACTTTGGCCTTGTGGTGCTAGGACCGATGGCTCAGCTGCTTACCAGTGTAGTTTTGGCACATCATGATCATGTCAGCCCCTGCTACTGTATCTCTTGCATACAGCACATTAATTGAGATGTGGGGCTGAGAAACAGACAAAGAGGTAGCAGCATCTTACTGGAGCTATTATGGTATAATACATTTGTTACCTGATATCAGTTCTTCATCAGAACACTGGCACCTGCAGAGTTCTTTCCTTCTAAGCAGTGTTACAGTTCTGGTTATTGCCTTTGTTTTGCTCTCTGAGGTCGCTTCATCTGTTTTATTGTAGGTTAGCAATGTGAGGCCAAAAATCGCTACTGTGAGTTGTGGATCAGAATCAGTACAAATACAAGTTCAAAGGGACCATGAGACGATGAAGGTGGGACAGTCTGCTCATAAAAGCCATGAGCTGTTACATGCTGATAGTTTTCTTCATTGGTCATTGGCTTTTAATGCTTGGATTTTTCCAACGTGCTACTAAAGAGTGATTTTAGCACAAACAATGCCGAAGAGAAGAGAGTATTTAGTATCTGTACTGCTTACTAGGCCAGTAATTGCGTCACTAGAGAGGGATTTTATTCTATCAAAGTGACTCTTCAGAGCTCAGAAAGAAGAGACAAGTCCAGTTTCTTTTTCTCCCCCTCAGTGTGTACAAATGGTCATACTTTTTGATGAACATGCTTGTAACGCTGAAGGAGAGATAACTGCCTGTCCTTCAACAAAGCTGAAACAGTAGAAGTTCTTGAAGGCAGTGCTTCTTTTTACCATAGTAATGTGTTTCAGACAATATTTTAAGATTAATTTATGGTATGTAATACTGTGTCTACTTCACTTTGAAGTGCTGTGGCTGAAATCACAGCTGAATTTTTCCTTCTGTGGTTTGTTCTTTGGATAAAGAGCCTGTAAATACCTTCCCATTTTTCTGAATGGTTTCTGAGGTGATCTCATTTCATAGGAAATACTGGTTTATTGCCTGCAATGGAGAAGTCTTGCAGGCATGTGTGGGTCATGTTAAAGAGATCTACACACTGCATTGTGAGCTCTCAACTGCCCAGCATGAAAGCTGCTGGGGTGCATCACAGCAGAAGCTGGCACAGCTCATGTGCATCAAATTTGATCACTTCTTCCATCATCTGCTTCGAAGTTGAGGCAAAGTAAAGAGTGAGAATTGTTCGGTAGGACAAGATCTTTTTACTGCTGCCTACTTTTCAGCAGCCTCACAGTTCTAATTTTATTCCAGTATTCAAACAGGTGATGTGCAAGTTTCTGCCACCAGGGCAGTGGGTTTGCCTGCTGGTTTATAACTGCTGCTGCTGAACTGTACAGCAATCTGCATCCCTGACTTTTTCAGGTCACCTTCTGCTACCACCTGTCTAGAAGGGAACTGTGGTAGCAGGTGTCAGTGGCTCAGCTTCAGTAGAAGCTGCTGTGCTGTTAGGTGCAGGGTATAAAAGCATGCACAGCTTTTTCTACAGCTGTGTTTCACAGCTGCATCCTGCTTTGGAAAGCAAATCAATAGAAATTATGTTACTTTGTCACTTATGCTTGTCTTATGATCAACTTACACCGTTTTTCTTGTCACAGGGGTAGGACCTCTCTGTACAAGTTGTCTGGAATTGAGTAGAACCAACGTTCTAATGTGCCCTGGATGGGTAATAGAGGTCAAGCTACTGCTTGGATGGAGGATATTCAGTTTATTTGCAGATGCTGAGCCATCACAAAGTCCTCTGAAAAGAAAGGAGTAAGTGCTTCTTGGATCAGACAAGCTTCCCATGTATATTACTGCAGTTAATTTTAGTTATTGACTGTCATAACCTACAAAACATGCTTCGTGGTCTCCCTGTGGAAATGAGTGCAAAGGTTTATTAAGCCAGATAGAGTAAAGTAATGGTAATCTGTTCCTTTGACCTCTTGAAAAGAGAACTCCCCCCGGAAGGGAGAGATCAGGGCTATGGTCAGTGTGCCAGGAGCTGTTCACACCTTGTTTTCTTTAGAAAATAAGTAATAAGCAATCATGTTTATTGTCTTTTTTACTGCTTCCAAAAGCATTTGAGTTTTTCAAAAGTTCTGGCAGAACATCAGAAATTCCCAAAAGATACTCATTCCCAAACACCACAGAGATCAGGCAGGAGAAGAAAACTACACTGATATCACTCAGAGGTGAAAGCCCCAGGCATTTCTCAAGCAAATGTGCTGCCCGCTATGGTGTGGTATAGGTGTGCATCACCACTTTCTACCCGTCTTCAAAAGGACTCGTCTCATAAACAGACCTCAGGGGAGATCCCGTATCCTAAGCCTGTTCAGATGTCTTCCTGCACTAATTCAAGTTACAGTCTGTTGGTTGCTATTTTTCCACATGCAGCTGCCAAACATCTTCCATCAAGGCATCAACGGTGTAGTACAGGGGGCTGGCTGAATCCCTTTGAGGTGTAACACTCAGGCTAGATGCTTAGCCAGGGAACTAAGCACAGTGTGTTTGTTTTTTATTGAGGATACCTGAACCATTCAGGAAAAAACTTACTTGTTGCCACATTATAGCTAATAAAGGAGCACGTATGCATTCCTCTTAAAATAAACCTGTTCCAGGACTGATAAGCACTTGGAGAATGCTGAGATAGAGCAATATGTAATCTGACATGCTGGATAAGTTATTAAACCTTATGCTCAGATTGTAGCTGAAAGCCCGAGGACAGCTTAATGTGGGATTCTGACTTCCAGTCACTGTTTTCAACAGCAGTTTATTATGGCAATGCCTGGGAGCCATTACCCACCTGATAAGCCTTGCAGTAGAGGGTAGTTCGCACAACACATGTCAAACCCTGCTGAAGTTGTCACGATTCATTGGTTTCTTTGGTTTCAAAACCAGCCTACTCATTAACTACTACTTCTGGAAAGAACTTGGGCCAGTTTCCTGAGGTTCTCTTAATTCCCTCAGCAGTGCAGGGCTGGAAGAACAGCTTCTGGTGCTTTAGCCAATTTCTTTCTTGTTATCAATAAGAGTCTTAGTGCGGTTCCAGCCCCAGATGCTTGCTTGCTGTGCAGACTACTTAAGGTCTCCAGAGTTCCCTTTTAATTTGGTTTGTTAAATGCTGGAATCTGCTGCTTTTGTTTGTGTTCTCCTGTTGTTGAAGCCAATGGGAGATTTGTTGTCTTCAAAAATATGAGGTTTGGGCTGTATTGAATTTGTCACAGTGACAAGTGCAAACTCAAGGTCTGTGTGTGGGCAGGGCTATCATGAACACATGCATTTTTATTTTATTAAAAGGAATTGTGTTCATTTTCCATGTGGCTGTTTCTGGAGATGTGATAACCCTCTGCAGGCTGTATGAGCTGACAGCTATAGTTCAGCTTTTAAAAAACAGAGGAAGGTTGTATTGCATATTTGGTTTACGTATTATATTTATCCATATCACAGAACTACAGAATGTTAGGGATTGGAAGGGACCTTGAAAGTCCAATCCCCCTGCCAGAGCAGGATGCCCTAGATCCAGTTGCACAGGAGTAGTCCAGGCAGGTTTTAAACAGCTCCAGATAAGGAGACTCCACAACCTTCCTGGGAAGCCTGTTCCAGTGCTCTGTCATCCTCACCAGGAAGAACCTTCTTCACATACTTATGTGGAAGCTCCTCTGCTCCAGCTGACACCCACTGCCCCTTGTCCTATCATTGGATGTCATGAGCAGAGCCTGGCTCCTTCCTCCTGACACCCACCATTTCCATATTTATAGACACGAATGACATCACCCCTCAGTCTCCTTTTTTCCAAGCTCGAGGGACCCAGCTCCCTCAGCCTTTCCTCATCAGGGAGATGTTCCACTCCATCATCTTTGTGGCTCTGTGCTGGACTCTTTCAAGCAGTTCTGTGTCCTTATTGAATTGAGGATCCCAGTACTGGACACACTATTCCAGATGTGATCTCAGCAGGGCAGAGTAGAGCGGGAGGAGAACCTCTCTCAATCTACTAACCACCTCCCTCCTAACCCACCCCAGGATGCTGTGGGCTTTGTTGGTCACAAGGGCACATTGCTGGCTCCTGATCATCCTCCTGCCCACCGGGACCTATCATTGTATTTAGAATTAATTTTCATTTCTGAAAGGCAGCGCCTGTAACTAGTAGCTGAAAGATAAAAAACTAGGCAGGCATTATGTTGGTAGGACTTAGAAAATAAAAGAGTGATTTTTACTACAAGTGTTTAAACTAATAGACCCTTTTATCTTAGAAGGAATGGGAAGTACAGCGGAAAATTAAGGTGACTCAGATATGCAAAGTTCTCCCCCAAATGTGATTTTTAAACCAGAACACTCATGAACCAAATTACTAGGGATTAGGCAGGAATCATTTACTGAATCTTAACCAGAGTCAGAAGTTAAGAGTGGTGCTAAAAGGGAAAGAAAAGGAATTAAAATGACCTCGGTTGTTTCTGCTTAACTACCAAAAAAAAAAAATAAGGAAATGATGCAAGAACTTTAAATAGCTAAAAAATCATTAGGTTACTGGAGTCTGTATCTAAGAATATGCTTAGATAGACTTTATGTTCCAGAAGGGTATTTAAAATGCAATTTAAATATTTAAGATACGTTTGCTTAAATTTTTTAAATAAACGTTGTTGTGGTTTGGTTGGGTATTTTTTTTTTCCCAAAGAATATTTTCCCGACAGGATGGCCTTGAAAATTCACATCCTCAGCGCAAGCCGANTAAGGAAATGATGCAAGAACTTTAAATAGCTAAAAAATCATTAGGTTACTGGAGTCTGTATCTAAGAATATGCTTAGATAGACTTTATGTTCCAGAAGGGTATTTAAAATGCAATTTAAATATTTAAGATACGTTTGCTTAAATTTTTTAAATAAACGTTGTTGTGTGGTTTGGTTGGGTATTTTTTTTTTCCCAAAATATTTTCCCGACAGGATGGCCTTGAAAATTCACATCCTCAGCGCAAGCCGAGCTCTCGTACCGCGTTACGTTAAACCGAGGAGGATGCCTTTAGGAAAAGAATAAAGTTTTAATTGGATTGTTGAATAATCATCTTTTGAGTTCTAACCAAACTTCAGATAGTTCTGTGTTTGAAATACATATTACACCACAGATCTTTGATCTCCTACTCCAAATCTGAAGCCCTATGCTTTATTTATGGAGCACCGCTACTCGAGCCTTGCTTGAACATGACAGCTGCAGATTTTGTCATGAGATGCGTGTCAATGCAGTGCCTGACGGGGTTGTTAGCTCTGCTCCGGCAGCAGCGGGGTAACTGCCACAGAGCTGTGCCTGACAGAAATATCCCACTAATTCCGAGAGCCCAACATGAGATGACTACAATTGATTCCAGCTCGTTCTTTTGTAGCACATTATTTGTGCAAAGTGGAGTTTCTGATTGTTGACTAGACTGCGCTGCTTGACAACTTCATGTATCGGGACTCGGCTGACTCTTGCTTGACACTCCAAATCAGTGGGGAACAAGCACTACTGTGTCTGAAAAAGCCTGGATTTGGGCAGGTTCTTCAGGATCTTAGAGAAAATATAGGAAGAGACCCCAGTAAAATTCAGCTTAGTGAGTAGACATCAGATCTCTGCTTTTTAGCCCCCCCGACCACCTTTCAGCAACACCCTTTTCTTGCTTTGTTTCCATTAAGCTCCCTCCCTTTTGTCTATTGATGCCCATCAGCAGAGCTGATGTAGAATCGCAGAATCATTAGGGATCAGAAGGGACCACGAAAGAGACAGTTTGCTTGTATCTAGTGCTGCACCCTGCTCTGGATGCCAGGGACACAGCTGTAGGGGAAATTCTTGCCCAGAGCCTGCAGTCCCAAGCAATGGAGCATGCTGGGCACAGCTAAATGCTTCAGAGGATTATCTTTTCCCTAAGCCTGTGCAAGCAAAGAATTTTTTGAGGCTTCAAATCAAGATAAATTTGCCCATCTTTCACAGAACAAGGTGATCTCCCAGTTTCATCACCAGAGCACTGTGGGGGAAAGGTGGTAAAGCACCTCTGTGAAATAGGGGTAATACACACTTGAGCAAAACAATACCTGTTCTTTGTACCATCTAGGGCTTTTGTCCTTGCTGAAGATTTTTTAACAACAGTAAGAGGGATGTAAGAGTTGCACAGGAACTCTGAAGCTGAATGGACTCATTCTGCTTGGAGACAGGCAAGTGAATGCACATTGTTTTTAAAATGCTGGACTAGCACAATTAGGGACATGTGTCTGCTCTTTCCACACTCCCTCTCCCCAGTCATGCAAGCTTCCCAGTCATTCCCAAGTTTTCCAAGTCAGCCCCGTGGTTGATGGTCCCATGGTAGGAAAAAAAAGGGTTGTTTGACTACAAGGAGTGACTCAGTGACTTGGAGCAGCATAGTTGTATTTCTCAGTTTTCCAATGTGCATCTGATGAAGATAAGGTCAGTCAGAAAACTCTTAAACCCCAAGTAGACTCCAGTTACACAGTTTGATCAGAGCCTGTGAAATGTTAGTGGAGACAGAGCATTAACAGAATGAACGATGTGTGAGGGATTGCTCTTAAAGCAGAACATGTCTGTTCTCACTTGTACATAGATTTATCATTTCTTTTCCGGAAGGAAATGATTCTGCGGATTTGAGGATATCAAGTGGCTGAAACAAATGGCGAAGAAGAGGAGTACTAGAATAGCAGGGGTTTGGTATAAAATTTAGTGAAGTAAGACACTGTGTGAGCACTTTGCTCTTCCCCAAAGTGCACACTTCTGTCCTTAGGCCACTGCTAATGTAATGAGATTTATTAAGAGGAATTCATTTGCTATGTTGGCACCTCTCTTGGTGTTTCTCCTCTGTCCCTAATGCAGCTTGTTCATATTGCCAGGATGTGATAGGCTTGGATGAACACGTAATCGACACATAGGAGAAAAGAAATCACTCATCGTCTTGTTTGTAGAAATGCTCTTAATGAGAGGAACCCAACGTTTGAGATTCATACACGGTTGGGTCTGTTCCTTCAAGTAAGCCAGGAATGTTTTTCTGTAGCTTCTGCCAAACTGTATGGTGGTTACAGGTTTGTATGAGGAAAGTAAAAGAAAAAAGAGAGAACAAGGTCATAACTATTAGCATGATCCACTTGTTTTGTTTTCCTCAGTGCTTATTCCTGGGCGTATCAGTGATCTTATAAAAGTGAGCAAGAAAAGAACAATAATTAGATAATCATGTGACTTCTATAGGATTAAAAACATCCTGCCCACAGATTGACAGCTGAAATACTGGGTCTATTGAAATCAACATCACAACTCGTAATGACTTTCATGGAGCTCACGGTGATTTGTCTGTCTGCTTGCTCATTTGGTCTATCTTGATTTATCTCAGGTTTGCTCTTCCTTTGTGTGCTTATTGCTCTTGATGCAGCCTATCAAGCCATGCAACCTCCTCTGATAGCTCTGTGGAGATATATTTAATTTGATTTGCTGCTATCCCCAGGAGTTTATTCTCTGTCAAACAGCTGCCTGTTGCAGTGAAACCTCAATATAGAAGAGCATAATGGTTTATGGATGGAGCATTTAACAACCACCACTGAATGGCATATGTCTGCAAAATATGTTCAAAGAATAATCATGGCATATGTAAAGGCCATTGTTCTGAAACAGTTACAGGGGTACAGCACAGCACAGAATTACCTGACAAGTGTATTCAAGAGTTTACAAACACCTCACTGTTTGAGTGCCACCATACTGTACATTTTAAGCCATTACTTCTGATCAAGCTCTTAATGTAAGAATAAGTAGCTTCGGTATTCATCCCTGTGCTTTGTTACTCTGCCATTCTCAATCTCTCTCCATCAATGCTTGTGCTCTCTCTTGCCTCTAACTCAAAAGAATGAAAAGAATGTTTGCTGAGGATGACTGAAATAATCTGTTAACGGGGAATTAACTGAGGCTGCTAAAGCAAAAAAGACACAGAAAGGCATATGGTTTGCATGTGCTAAAGGGGATAAGGAAACTACTGAAAAGAAAGTGCCTGTACTCTGTCACTGCAGGAGCTGTTATTTGTACCTACCCAGACACTGATCTGCTGCCACTAGTCTTATGCCAGAGTCCATTCAACTAAGTGTAGTCTTGCTCCTGCTTTGTTATGAGGGTGTGGATTTTATGCACTTATGTTAACAGAGCGATGATTTCCTATTGTTGCTCTGTGCATGTTGCTTCTCACTCTCGGGATCATATGGATAAACAGTAAAACTGCAAACTGGGATGTCAGGTTAGAATGATATTGTCAACTGGGCCTCAAACTTTAATGAAGTTCCATGGCAGCTGGATGCCACATTCCCTAGCAGTCTGCCTGCCCACTCTCTTTCCTCGAGGTGTTATCCACCCACATACTCCTCATTGCTTCAGGCAGTTACTTTCCCCTAAGGCCTTCCAGCTCAATGGTTGCCAGGATTATTCACAAACATATTTCAGGGCTCTGAAGACCTCACTGGCATTTAAAGTATTTGAGCCAGATTAGTTCGTTGTGTGAAATACCTATCATGGATGGCATGTGAGAAGGGGCACCAACCTGCAGCAAGAGGATACCAGCATGCAGCTGAGCATCAGGGAATAATCTCTTTAGCCACCATGGCTGGTTCAGGAAAAAATTGTGTGAACAAGCCCTTGTTATTGTCGACTGAAAGTTCTGCCTATGTGGATCAAATACGGACTTTACATAGAGCAGAGAGGATGGTCTGGGTCTACCAGGATCCTTTTGCAATGAAGCTGTGATGTATGACGACTCAAATTCAAGTTTTCCTTGCCTGAATGATTCCTGTTGGTGTAGCTCTATTGCTGTTGGGCCCCAAGTCCTTGCTAATCTCCTCCAGCTGATTGACCACTTTTATCCAGGTCCTCGCACTGAAGAACTACCAGCACACAGCTTAGACACTCACACATGTGCAGGTCTGTTCCTGTTTTCAGGAGCCTCTGAACAGATGCAGTGCAAGTCAGGCTTGGTTTCTACATCCCAGCATCATCTCACAGTCTGAGCAGCCAGTACACTGAGTAAATAAAGCTCAGATGTCCACAGAAACCATGCTTGAAGGGACATTTTCCATCAGTATGCTTCAGTGCCAGAGCCATGTTATTGGGGCACGTATTTACTTCTTAAATATTTTTGCTAAATCCCGGTTCTCAAAAGCCCAGAATTCTACCAGATATTGCCAAGTACATAGAGGAATAAGTAACAAAACACAGTTTTTGAAGACCTATCTCCTTTCTCATACAAACCATTGCAAGAGTTTTGTTAACCGATGAATAATGCACTAACAGCAGCTTCATGTGAACCATTGCACGAACAAGTGACCAGGGTGAAACTCCAGTTTTGGTTCATAGATTCCTAGAATGGTTTAAATTGGAAAGGACCTTAAAGACCATCTAGTTCCAAACCCCCTGCCATGAGCAGGGACACCCCTCACTAGACCACATTGTTTAAGGCCCCAGCCAATCTGGTCTTGAACATTTCCAGGGAGGGAGCATTCACAACCTCCCTGGGGAACCTGGTCCAGTGTCTCAGCATCCTCATTGTGAAGAACTTCCTCCTGACTTCCAGTCTAAACCTCCCCTCTTCCAGCTTGAAACTATTCCACTGATCCTTCCACTCTTGTAAACAGCCCCTCCCCAGCTTTCCTGTAGCCCCCTTCAGGTACTGGAAGGCTGCTCCAAGATCTCCCTGTAGTCTCTCTTCTCCAGGCTGAACAGTCCAAACTCTCTCAGCCTGTCCCTGTAGGAGAGGTGCTCCACCCTTCCAGTCATCCTTGTGGCCCTCCTCTGGACACGTTCCAATGGCTCAATATCCTTTTTGTGTTGGGGGCTTCAAAACTAGAGGAGGATCCCGTAATGGAATCTCATGAGAGCAGAATAGAGGGTAAGGATCTGGACCTGCTGGTCACTGTTCTCTTGATGCAGCCCAGGATGAGGATGGTTTTCTGGGCTGCAAGTGATCACTGCTGGCTCACATTGAGGTTTTTGTCGACCAACACCCCCGAGTCCTTCTCCTCAAGGCTGATTTCAATCCTGTTAGTTTTCTAACTAACAGAGTCAACACTGCTCCTCAAAATGTTTTAGTTTTGAAGATTACCTGTGTCTAGCATCATATACACAAGAGAAAATACCACCTGTCCTCATGTGCTGCCAGTCAAGTGACTGACACTTATATTACAGTCTCAGCTGGCCCTTCACATGAAACTATGGCATATTACTGCGGATTTCCAGGGAATTGCCCTTTTTAAGGAGAAAAAAGGAAGGAAAAATGATATTTACCTTTTCTCACCAGGGTACGTCTGTACACAGCAAGCAAATTTCATAAGTTGCTCTGAGTGACAGGCTGTCCTGGAGCGGTCATGCATTTTCCAGCAATAAGAGGCATCAAGCTATTTTGAGGAGAAAATGCAGAATCATCCCAGTAAATCAGAACAGAGTCCATAACCAGGAACAGGATTTAAGTCCTTATCTAGATTTCTAACTACTCCTAATTACTGTAGGCAATACTCTTGCAGCAAATACCCATGTGAGGATACAGGAATAGATGAATAATTACAAATAAAATAATAACAACAATGTTTTAACTATTTTTTTGTATTTTAAATGTAGTTGTTTTTTTAAAAAAAATTATTATTATTTGAAATGTACATGGAGGTACCAGCTGCTAAGTCCCTCTATGTCACCTTGCTAGTCTTACACCTAGCCGTAGCAACCAAATACTTTAGGTATTAAATCTTCTCTGTGTAATAGTAAAGCAGCAGCATCTTCTGGAAAATTATTGACTGTACTTAATCAGTTTTACGGGTTGTATTTACCCACCTGAATAACAACTGGTCTGTGTGTTTCCAGTTGTGTTTGATGCTTTGTGCTTCAGGGGGTTTTCTTCTTCTGGGACAGTACAGAAGCTTCAGGATAAAGCAAAGAGGTCTTAGGGACATTTCAAAATTCACGGAGTAAGTTATCGAAGGAGAGTAAGCAAAAGGGGATTGGAAGAAGGTAGGAGAAAACTGGATTAAAGTAAAACTTACCATGGAATTCAGTTCTGCTGGGTCAGTATCAGTCTGCCCTGGATCTTGTGATGTCCTTGAAGTTTTTCTGGAGGAATTTGAAATGCTGTTTTTTTTCTGTGCTCAAACAAGAAACTTACTTATGTATTTTTAAACAAGGTGTTGTTTTGTCTGGGTGTATTGTTCTCTGAGTAGGATGCTGCTGTGCATTTCGTACGGGCAAACAATCAAATTAGAGAAGCATGAGGAGGTCTGATAAATTCTGCTTCAAGTGGAAAATGAAAAGTGTCTGGAGGCACCGACACAACCTCCTGTCTTGGGAATGTTAACAAAAAACATTTAGTGCTCTGTGGTGAACCCATCCGCATATTGAAGATTCGGGAGAGGACACGAGCACACAGTCAGGTTTCGTATGTTTCTTGTAGATAATTATAAGAGTGATCTGGGCTATGTTCAGAAGGCTTCCTTATGAATTGAGAAGTGGGGAAGAATGCAATGTATGTAGTTTATAAAAACAGCAGCTGTAGAGTGAGATTCAGAGACCCTGTAGACAAATAAGCACTGCCTTTTTCATTCACTGGGACTTCTCCAGCTTACCTCGACGAGGATGTAACTCAATAAGTGTAGAAAGCATTTTAAGACACATGGAGATATGAAATAAAGAAGCATGAAGATTGTTTCTGCAATTGTTCTTTAAGTGGCTTGGGGTTTACTGTTTTTAAGGGAAGGAATTTATCTTGAAATTTGTCCGGAGAGCAGCTGAGCGTGGAAATCATCAGAAGGGAACAAGTAAAGCTTAAAATTCCAAATCTTCATTTTTTGTAGTAACTTCCACCTCATGAATCCATGTCAGTCTGCTTATTTCTGTACCCTGGCAGTGTTTTGCTGGTAGCGGGATGTACTAAAACTTGCATGCTACCTGTTCGTAGGTTCTTCATCCGGTAGTGTCTATAATTCTTTCCTATTTAATGAAGGGATTTAACCAAGCATTAATACGAGCCAGAAGGCATGATGTTTTACTCAGTCATAGAATGACATGAATATCCTTTAATTTAGGCAATGTCTGTGCTTCAATCCTCAGCTTTTCTATGCTTTACCATTCTTTGTTTTCACTCTGGACTTAAGCCAGTTCTCTCCACCTGTGTTTATTCATATGGTCAATAATTCAACACAATATGGTTCCCAAACAAAAACCCTGGAAGAGGTATAGGGATCCCTGTTAAGGGATCTTTCAGTCTTCATTTCATCAACTCCAGTGCGACAAGCTATGTAAGTGTGTGCTGAGTCTTATGTGTCTGAGCACTCCTGTTTCTTTGACTTAATTGCTGATGTACCCTGATGAGTTAGGACTGCAGGCTGTATCAAATGATATCAGACAAATTCAGCTTCCCTTCACTGTCTGTGCTCCAATCCGAGCAGGTGTGAGCTAACTCCATTCTGGAAACTGTACAGACATATTAATTAATGATTGGTTGAAGCTTATAGCTTTGGTGAGAAAAAACAGCTTGGCTATATGTCTGAATGGTTTAAAACACAACAGGTTCACATCCTACCAGCTGTAACACAGACAATGCATGTCTGCCACTCTCTTACCTCTGCAAAGTGGTAACAAGCAATGAAGCCACTGACAGTGTGTACAGATGACCCAGGGCTCCACTAGGTCTTCTTGGCTAGCACTGCTTGTGTTTCACATCATTTGCAAAACCTGGACATCACCCTAGTAGTGCTAGGCTGCTGGCAAACTGGGAGGATTCTAGGCTGCTAGGTACTAAGGCTTCTGGTCCATGTTTTTTTAAACCATCTTCAAAAGCAGAAAGTACATTTTTACTTCATTTCAATGCTGCTGCAAAAGATTTATTCTATTATCCTTGTTTGCAGTAGACAAACTTTCTAAGGTTCTAAGGATTTAGTTTGCCAATTGAGTTTATGAAATAACAAACATCACCTCTCCATCCTCCACTGAACAGCTGCTGCAAACATGAAATGGCAGCCTCACTCCGCACTGGCTTCTGTTGGCTTTCAGCTGCTCTGCTCGCTGCACAGTGTGCTCACTCCACACCCTCTTTGTTTTCCATATTCCACCCAGCCTTTCCTTTATTTACTTCTTATTTGCTTTTCAGTACCTACTGTTTTGTATGATGCTTTGTTTCATGTATAACTACCTTTGATCTAATGCCTGCTATCGCCCCAAATGCTGTCATCATTCCCCACTATGATATTTCTGAACTACTTTTAAAACCAGCATTCTGCAGCCCTTTCTAATATCAGACTCTCCCCTACCACTCTGTGTTTGAAAACTTCTCATATTCTAATTACGCCACAGCTCTTCATTACTGCCTGTCTTCCCATCTGCTCCCTTCTCTTTGAGACCTTCGCCTATTCCATATACATTATTTTTCTATAAATACTCTGTGTTAGTGTTATCGGTCCTCTGTGAACCAGCAGGTATTTATAGAGCTTTTCCCCAGATAACATACATGCAACACAGAACCGTGCATATTTTCTCAAACTGTGCATGGAACAGTGAGCTCCTGGGAAGAGAGAGTCACACACAGAGCACACACAGCAATTAACCCAGATATGGAGATGCAGCTCACACATGACAAAAGCTGAGTCTAACTTTGGAAAGAGCTTACCTCATACTGGATGCTCTCTTGTTGCCTGCTGCAGTTTTATCCATAATACTTACATTAATTTACTACCTCATGACTAAACAGCTCTCATATATCAGGACAAATGTTTCAAAGCCAGAAGTGCTGCTTAATGGTGTTTCTATTGCAGTGTAAGCGTGGGTGCAAGTGTCTTTCTAGATACAGACACACAGAAAATCCTTACTTTCTCTTTTCTTCCAGGCAACACTTTATTTTTTCCTTTAGAACTCATCCCTGGAGAGAAGTTCATGAGTGAAAAATCATTGCTAACTTTATATTTTGGACTTCTCTGTGAATTTCTTTCCTGGGGCAATAATAAGAAATAATGGGTGCAATGCTTTCCTTCGCAATCCACAGGATGTAACAAACGGTCTGTTGTTTTATTTGTTGTATTAATTTTTCTCTCTTGCCTGATCTATTTTAAGTTCAGAGGGCCTCCTAAGCCTCACTGTAGTATTATTTTAGGAGTTAAGTCAGTTTTATAGTCAGATGTAGGAACTAAGGTTCAGGTCTCAAGTCTCCCACTTCCTTCCTGGGTTAACTTCAGCAGCTCCCATTGTTTTCTGATCAATCACCAATAACCAATTGTAGATGTCCAGCTTAATAAACAGTTTGTAAAGCAAAACCAATCAGAGGCTATGATGGAAACTGGGATACAAAGAGAGGTGTTTTCTTGGTGCTCCCCAAAAGCAGACCAGCTGAGCAGCAGATATCAGTGTCTGGTAGTCTTAATCCCTCTACGTCTCAGTTTACAGTTTTGTAAGATAGTAGTGATGTATAATTCACAAAGAAGGGATGTTCAGTCTGTTTAAAGCTTGTGAATCATTGCACAGCTCTAAGTGGATTGTGCTCAAGGGTGCTAGGTTAATGGATGTTTTGTGAGATGGTTGTACTTAAAACAGATTGGGAGCAAATGGCTGGATGGGCAGATACTTCTGTCTTATCTGAGCAGCAAACCCAAGGACAGAACCCAATTTCTTGGTTACATCTTTGTGACCCTGTGTTCTTCATTAGTCCAGTACTGCAGTATGGATTCATCTACTAAAGCTGGAGACTGAAAAAATGCAAAGTGGTTTTACCCTGGTATTCAAGATCTAGATGACTTGTTAGGGCCCTAACTAACTGTTCCAACACAGACAATATTCCAGTGCCTCGTCTGAGCAGATCCCCAACAAAGAAGGGTAACGGTTCAGGCAGGAGAGTTTGAGATCTTCACCTGCAGCATAGTGTTTAGCACAGATAGTGATTTATTTCTTCTTTGGCTTCCACTCTAGATGGGAAAGTCTTGTGTAGCCAGCTCAGCGTGGCTTTCCAGGTAGTTTTTGCATTGCATTCTTTTGATGGCTGTAAATGGTTGTGCAATTGTAGTTCAAAATACATGAGATTTTAATTACCTCTGCAAAGTGGTAAGGTAAGACTGCCTTTTCATAGGTGGAAAATAAAAAAGACTGCCTTTTCTTGGGGAAAATTAAACATGTTTTACTCTATTGTTGTTAAATGCCACTTAATGTTATTCAACTTGTTCTAATGGATCATTTAAAACATAATAAGAACCTACTTAGCCTTGCATCCAACCTATGTTAAATTACAAAAACTGTGTGTAATAACCTTTAACAAATGTGCACATCCCAACAGCATCTACATCCAAGTGTGTGCTGCGCTTCTTGTCACCTACGCATATTTCATATACTTTGGGACTTATAAAAACCAGTATGTCTTAGGCCAACAAGGACACAGCAGTTCAAAGCAGGTTTGGAATGATGCTCTTGGCTGGTAGCTAACTGCATAGTTATAATACACTGCAACAGTAAATAAAAGGCAAAGAAATAGCCAGGAAATATAATCAAGAAAGAAGAAAATAATCTCCTTTAATAAAAAGAAGATTGCATTACAGAGTCATAGCACCAAGCGTCATCAGGATGTTGGGTTTCCATTATCTGCAATACCCAAAATACTTAATTTGCAGCTACATGCAATCTTTAACACACAAGAAGGCAAGGTTCATGCAAGAGTAATTTGGTAGTCAAATGCTCCGAGTTTCAGCCTCTCTTTATTGTCTTAGAAATGAGTGCTGTACTTCCGAATGTGTCTCTCACAGTGTTATTTGCTTTGTTGTTTGACTTTAACTACGCCTTCTTTACCTCTCCTGTTTTTGGGGGGGTCTATAACAAATTCAGGACTGGTGAATTGCCATTAAGGGAGAGACTGCAGTGTTGTAAAGAAACCCACTGTGAAGTCAGGGAGTTGGTCACAAGATATTAATGAGAGGGGTAGGTATAAAACCAGGAGATTCAAACCAACGAGGCCATCTTACAGGCTGAATATTGATACTGTATTTTCCAAGGGTGTGTTATCAAGCCCTTCATTTGCACAGTCGTGAGGAGCTCCATGCTCACTGAAGTGCTTCATTAAATTCCCGCCTGTGGCATCTCTATACATATATTCATGGGCAAGATGCAGCTCTGAGCAGTAAAACGTTCTCACGGAGACCTGAAATGTCTATTGTACTATGATATTCCAGATTTTACAAGCTAAAGTAAATTTGGAGTTAGACACCTTTTCCACAACCGATAAGGAGAGCATGGATGGGAAATAAGATTTCATGGTGTAAGACTGAGGTAGAGTTATATGATTCGGTGCAACAACTGAGCTAATTTGTCCTGAGGATCCACAGGCTGGCCTCTAAAGTGACATAATACACCTTATTTCTGTTGATGTCACTTGAATTACAATGGCTTGCTCACGCTGAGGATCTGATCCTGTAAGTTAGCAGAAAGATTATTCCCCTTTGGTGACTTTGAGCCAAAACAGAACAGAACTGTGACGGAGGGAAACTGAATTAGTCAAAGGTGTAATTCAGGAGCACTGGCCCGAAGCTCTGCTTGGGGCACAAGTGGGGATTAGGCGAGATGCTCCCTAGTTCAGGGCATGAAGTCTTTATGCAATTTATGCTGCAGGGAAATGAAGCTATGCTGGTGATGTTGTGTGCTTTTAACCTTCAGTACATTTATGTGAGAAAGCAGGAGGAATGAAAATGCGTAAATGTTCCTGTCAGAAACCTTGATCAGTCTGGGAGAGTTGTAATATGCTTGTAAAAATATACTATGGTCTATGGCTTTTACACCGTAGTTCTTAGGATGGAATCACAATTTTTTTCAATAACTAATACTTAAGTCATAGGAGAGCAAGTCATAAAGAAAATTGTACTGAGAGATTTTTCTCACGTTAAAAGGCTTTTGTGACTTTAACAAATGAAATGTTTCAGCCCCCATCAGGCAACCTCTTATTCTGTACGTATTTATTCATATGCTTAACCTTGGGCTCTGTGAATTGTCCCATTAACAGTCCCCCTGATGCTCTGCCTTAATATGAGTTTGTTAAGATGGGTAACAGCAAGGAACCCTGGAGAGACATCAGGATGCTATTGCACCGAGTGCTGTACAGGCGTCTGCCCCAGACGTCTTCCAGATAAAACCAAGAGGAAGCAGATGGATACCGGGAATCAGTCTCAGGGAGAGTCTAGGAAGTGCCAAAATGTTATGATCAGTCTGAAAGTCATATGTCTAGGCAAGCCTGACTGTTTTGAAGGGATTAAAAGAAGACAAATAAGTTGTTTCAGCAGCATTTGAAGAGTACATGCCTTCGGGGTGAATCCGTGAGAGGGCAAATGAAAGCTCCCCCTGGAAACCTTAAACCAGTGGATGGAAATTATGCGCATCCACAAATCTTTACAGGACTGCTGCCTGTTTGTTCAGGGTTGTTTTTCACGTGCTCCTCGTTATGCATTAGGATTGTATAGTCAAGTCTTATATGCTTAGCTCTGTGGGGGAAAATAATTAAAGATTAATAAACAGATTCAGCAGTAGTAAATTCTAATTATGAATAGACTGAGTTGTTCAGCCTGGAAAAATGTAAGAATAGATGTACAGGAGCTCCATGTGAATCATTTCCATAGGACTGCTTTTACTTAAAGGCAAATATAACTTTTGCTATTTTATGAGTCTTCTCTTGGATGGTTGCTTAGGTTTTTGTTTTGTTTTGTTCTTTAAATGGTATTTTCTTAATTTCTTTCTTTTCCTGCCTATTCTCTCTGTGCCATGGCTGAGGAATTGCCACCATTAATATTTCATAACCTCCAGAGTACGTGCTAAAAACATGGAAATGTGGAAACAAATCACCTCTTGCTATTAATGCAATAGTGCAGAGTGTAGTTCTCAGGGCTGTGCAAAGAAAGGATTAGACTTTATGGGGGAAAAAACCCAGCAGTAAAAATGTGTCTAGCAAAACACATTGAGAGTTTTTAAACAGTTTAAACAATTTTATCACATCCTGTAGTGACTTATTAACAGTGTCTCCAACCTTTATATATTCCAATAACAACATGATGTCTTCATCTTATCTTATGGAACTATAATTGGCTGAAGCCAGGTACCAGTGCCTGGAGGCCATACAGTCTTATAGACTTTAATGGCTCATTAGGTATTTATTCACTTTAAGTTAAACAGCTCAACCATTTGTGGAAAATGAGCCTTTAAAATAGAATTAGGGGCTTTTTACCTAAGTGTAGTGCATAACCTGAACTGCCACTGAATTTAAATTTCCAAATCTGCCAGTTTAATTTGGCCTTGCTGTCTTCCCATTTCAAAATGGGTTTATGGCTTCACAGGAACTTCCTCTGCTAAAGAATTGTGCTGGTGGTGCTTAAAACTGCTTGAATTCAAAAGAATTGTTCTTTTAGTTGAAAAACAAAGCAGCCTCTGCTAAATGTGTGGTTAATATATTTCGACAACTCATGCCAACAGGTGTCATCTCTACAGGCTGTCTCTAGCAGAAAGCAGAGACTGGAGGGGTCCTAATTAATCTGAATTTTAGCCAGGGTGGTGGGTGGTTCTACTTCGCTGTTCAAAATAGCACAAGTCTCAACACACATGGTACTCCTTGGGTTATGTCCAAAACCACGGGCCTATGAGAGAAAGAGACTGTTAAAGATCACAGAAGATGGGGAGAAGATGATGGTGAGTTGCCATTAACAGTTCCAGCCAGAGCCTGCACTTTGCTTGTTGAGCAGTTGTCACACAACAGGCAGATCTAGTCCCCTCTTACAGCTCTGACACAGAAAGTGTGGTTCATGTGACAGCCGATTTCACCGCTCTGTGCAGACCACAGAAGGATGCTGAGCTCACAATACTCCTTTCCTGGCAAAACAGTCTCTCTGAAAGGTTAATCGTAGTGGGCAGGGTCCTGCTGCCTTGTTAAAACTGAACCTAGCACTGCCCAGGAGTGGTTTGGGAGGACAGCTCTGCAGGATGCACTCTCTCTTGTCTCCCATTCATGCATATTCTTCTGTAATGATAGATGACTGAGAGCCAGCTCCTTTCATACTGTTAAGAGTCTTTTTTTCCCCTCAAAGGATACAGTTAGTTCAGTGAAAATGTACCAGAACCATAATGTTGTTAAATGGGTTTGCTGCAAATTACTATGCAAGGACACATGCTCTTGGGATTTAAGGAAGTTCATTCCTGTAATGCAGTCAGCTCTATACAGCAGTCACTGAGTGCTCCTCAGTGCATACAAGTTTTGCTGATGTATACTCTTGTCCTTCACTGCCCAGCACTGCCACGGTAGGGACAATGACAGTGTGGACATGTGGCATGTGAAAAGAGCATTATGTGAAGGACACCATGGAATTTATTGCTGCATTAGGCTTTTTGGATCATTAGGCTCTCTGTAGGAAGGATGAAGAAGGCTGGGGACAGTTCTTGTCCTTTGAGGTGCTGGCTCTGGTAGATTAATAATAATGACAGGTGAAAATTCTGTTCTAGAATTATGCTACCCAATTTTCCATTCTAGAATATGCATAAAATATGTATGTTTCACTCACAAAATAATAATATGTGGAAATTGCTTTTAAGCCACTGTTTTCTCCATGGTGGAAGATCATTTACACTATTTATATGGTTTGAAAACTTCTATATTTGCTCTATTTCATTGAAAAAAACCACTATATATTTTGCTGGGGGTTAGTCTGGATTGGTTTTATACAGGGGAAAATATAAAGTTCTTAAAACGCTTAGGAAACAAAACAGTCTTTAATAGGAACAGACTGTGATGGACTAGGTATGCTTCCAACTCCTGCAGGCATGGAGGAGGGGGCTACAATACAGCATTGCTAGAGTTATGGTTGGGTGAAACCAGGAACAGCAGGTGTTGCTTGTTCCTCCTTTTAGAATTAAAGGAGCTGTAAAATAGTGAAGGCTTCTGTCTCTTCCAAAGGGATCGTTAAGGGTAGTTAATTACTTTAATTCACTTAGAGTGCTGCTTAAGGACAGTTTGTTCCTGATTCCCTCCTGCCAGCTGGAGCAAATGGTTTTCTTTTCTTTTCCTCCCTTTTTACCTGATGAGACAAGAGAACACACTGTAAATAAGGAATGGCTGGAGACAGGAACCTCTTCACTCATGCCTTGTCCCCTTTTTGTTATCCCCAGTTGTTTTCTGCAAGCTGAACACTGCAGCTTTTAATACTGAATTTAAATTGATTTCAGGTAAGTGATGCAGGAATGCATAAGCAGTGAGCTCTGCTTCATGGCAAGGGAACATCAGAGGCGGTAGCTTGGTGACCCTTTCTTTTAAGCTCATGCTGCTCTAACGCTACCTCCACTGATCAACACCTTTGAATGAATCCATTATTGTCTACATGAAAAGTTTCTATGAACTATTTCTGAAAAAAGCAATGCATCTAAAAAATTAACTCACAGGCAGCTGTTAAGACTGTCCCTCTGCCCCCTAACAAGGTGACACTCGAAAAAGGTGCCTTGATGTTTCATTACTGCAAACAAGTGGGACCAATGGTGTCTGTTATCTCTCTATCAAAAAGATAGCATCAGGACCAAATGCAGCTATGATGCACATAGGATGCTGCTCTGTCATCTCCTGTGTATCCTGTCCCATACCCAGAAGACTCTGTCCCACAGGGAACAGAGGGGCTGCAGTCTTTTAAGCTCTTCTTTTTCCCTCCCAGTAGATCTATCCCAAGAAACATGATTAGGATAATGGTTCTTATGGGGCAAGATAGTTGCAACTAAGTCAACATCACTTCCTAATGAACTGTGGGTTTTGTGGAACTCTTGAGCTGGGCCTATCTCTGCTTAATTTAAAGTAGCTGTGTTGACATAATATATTTAGGCTTCTGTAATGTGTTTGACTTAGTACTGCACAACATTCTGATTAAAAACAATTATCGCTATACAAAATCGGTGTTGTACATATTAAACGGCTCCCAAACTGCCTCAACGAGAGCTTGTGGAAAGGAATCAGCTCACGGGGAAGTTTCCAGTTCCCTTGGGATCTCTCTGTCACTTGGCACAGAAACTCCAACAGAAACTCCAGTGAAGTTCTGCTACCACAAATGAGGCAAAAGGCTGATTTCTGTAGCAAGTCGAGGTTGTCTGGTGGCTGGAAGTTGTCCAACATCTGCTTTCAATATAATAAGATCCAGGCTTATAATTGAGGCTACATTTCTCCAGTAGGTTGTGCTTAGTGGGAATGAATTAATGCGTATGGGTGTGGAGGAGACTGCGTGTACCCAGCTGCTTCTGACCTCTCAGAATAACGTGGTATCAGTGGAGGCTGATACAGAGAAGTGAGATTAGGCAGACTGTGCTGCTTTACCAACATCAGAGCTTGTTCTGGTAGGGGAACACGGTCTCTGCTTCTGGAAGAGGCATCTCTTTTTTCAAAGCTCCTGCACGGGGCATTAGTACGTGGGTGCTGTCACAGAGCTCTGTGCAGAGAGAGGGCTGCCTGTGCTGGACAGAGCTGGTTTCAGGTAGTTCCAGGTGCTTCCGGTCAGTTCACAGTATCACAGTAGTGATGAAGCTGGAAAAGACCTTAAAGATCATCCAGTCCAACCTAAAACCAACCAAGTAAACCTAAACATCTGCCATCTAGCTCATGCCACTCAGCACCTCATCCAGCCTAACCTTAAACACCTCCAGAGACAGTGACCTGACCACCTCCCTGGGCAGCCCGTTTCAAAATCTGATCACTCTCTCAGTGAAAA
>VZRI01010370.1:3262-44944 GCA_013397515.1 Upupa epops | reverse complement strand
GGGATGGAGGGAGAGAAGCTGGGTCTTGGGAAAAGTGGGGAGGAGGGAAGGCCTACTCTTAGTCTTGGCGTTTTCTCGCCATCCAGATCTGTTTTAATTGGAGATGGACTGATTTTGCCCACATCACATCTGCTTTGCCTGTGATGGAGATTGGGAAATTATCTCCCTGTCTTGGCCCACAAGGTTTTTTGTTTTATTTTCTTCCCTTGCTCTGGTGAGGTGGGGGAGTAGGAGGGTGGCTGGGTGCAGCCCAGGGTCAAGCCAGCTCTGCTTCCTTTCTGGAAAAATTCAGAATACACACACACGAGTCTGATGTGGGAAGCTCCAGGTACTCAGTGTATTAATGTGTTTAAAATGAAGGCTTTATAGATTTATAGAGGGGTTCAGGTTGGAAGGGACCTTAAAGATCATCTATTTCCAACCCCCCTGCCATGAGCAGCGACACCCCCCACTACACCACGGTGCTTAAGGCTGGCCAATCTTCCTCCCTGGGCAACCTGTTCCAGTGTCTCAGCACCCTCATTGTGAAGAACTTCTGATTTCCAGTGTAAACATCCCCTCTTCCAGCTTGAAACCATTCCCCCTGGTCCTACCACTCCAAGCCCTTGGAAACAACCCCTACCCAGCTTTCCTGTAGCTGTCTTCAGGTACTGGAAGGCTGCTCTAAGATCGCCCCAGAGTCTCCTCCAGGCTGCACAGCCCCAACTCTCTCAGCCTGTCCCTGTAGCAGAGGACAGCTCTCCACTCATCCTCTAGCCCTCCTCTGGTCACATTCCAACAGTTCAGTTTCTTTCTTGTGTTGGGGTCTGCAGAACTGAATGCAGGACTCCAGATGGGGTCTCACAAGAGCAGAATAGAGGGGGAGGATCACCTCCCTTGACCTGCTGGTCACACTTCTCTTGATGCAGCCCAGGATGCGGTTGGCTTTCTGGGCTGTAAGAGAACATTGCTGGCTCAGGTTGAGTTTTTAGTTGACCAACACCCCTAAGTCCTTCTCCTCAAGACTGCCAGTTTTGATGCACTTTTATCAAACTCTATGTGAGGGAACTGCCTGGATGAGAAATGTCAGACATTTCCTTAACAAGCAAAGTTAACTTTGCTTAAACTGAAGTGACTCCTTCCAATTGAAGATCTGGCCCTATAGATCAGTGGAAAAGGAACTGACCCATGTTGACTTTGAGCCAAAATACGGTAACTTAGCAACTGAAGGCAAGATGAGATCTGGTGGCAGACAGCTGGGGCCAGCAGAAATTCAGGTCAGGCTTCGGGTGCTAAAAATTTCACATAGACAGTAACCGAACAAACATGGGGATGATTTACAGAGAAGAGTTTTCATGATTTCATTTTATCATCTTTCTAAAAATCTGCTCTAACTCTTACCAAAAAATATGATCAGGATGCAGGAGTTACCAAGTGACATATTTCGACCTGGATTATACTGCAAGTCAAATAGATAAACGCAGTGTTCCCTTCTGGTATAAAAATTCCATGAGGTTGAATGAGATCACAGCCCTCTATGGCAGCACTCACTGTCTCCTAGCACCACAAATGATTACAATCAGTGTAACAGCCTGGTGATTTCATTTCAGAGGACAATACTTTATTACCGTTTGATTTACTTAGTAATAGAAGTATATTGAATCAGGGCAGGGGAAACTGCTTTAGGATTCATTTTTTATTATTAGTTCAGTTATTTTTTGTTTTGTTCTGTCTTTCTGCTGACCTTCATCTTAGCATGAGGGGCCCTATAAACCCGGGCTGTGATAATTTTCCTTATGATTCATCCAAATACAGCATCAGTGTAACCTGCCAGGGGCACAAACAATATTCAAAGGACCTGGCAACAAATAATGACCTAAATATTAGCATAGGAGAGATTCTTTTTGGAATTTCCATGAAGGTGATACTAGCTCCTGATGATTATTTGGTGGTCACTGTCAAGTCACACTAATGTACTTGTGTGGGAGCTTACCCAATTATAGCACAGAATTATGAGGCTGGAAAAGATCTCTGAGATCATCAAGTCCAGTCTGTGACCTAACATCCTCACATCAGCTGGACTAGGGCACCAACTGCCAAGTCCAGTCATTTCTTGAACACCTTCAGGGATGGGGACTCCACCACCTTCTGTGAGGAAGGGCTTCCTAGCATCCAACCTAACCCTCCCCTGGCAGCTTCAGGTCCTGCCCTCTTGTCCTGTCACTAGTTGCCTGGGAGAAGAGCCTGACCCCCACCTGTCTACAGCTTCCAAGCCAGGATGCTACTGGCCTTTTGTGCTACTTGTGCATGCTGCTGGCTCCTGTTCAGCCGGTTGTCAACCAGTACTTCCAGGTCCCTCCCTGCCAGGCTGTTCTCCAACCACTCATCCCCCAGTCTGTAGCTGTGCTGGGGGTTATTGTGTCCAAAACATAAGACCCTGCGTTTGCCCTTGTTAAACGTCATCCTGCTATTTTCCTATGTATGTTAAATCTTGTCTAATTTAGGAGTATATGTTCTCTCTGCTGTCCAATGGAAAGAACTAAGCCTCTCCAAAGATGACAATGCTGTCAAAAGTTGCTGAGATGGGTGGGCTAACATCTAGAGATACCCATATTGCTCCCTATCAGCAGAGGGATTCTAAACAGGCACCTGACTTCAAGACTCCAACAAAAAACAGTGTTCAGTGATGGGTTGAACACCCCTCTGTCTGTCTCTGTCTATGATGTCTTATTCCATGCTGCCCATCTTGTAGCAGCAGCTCTTTGTGGAGCTCTGACATGAATCACTGCGGAACTGTCCTACTCCCTGCTGCAAGGGCATGACGGGAGGATGGTGAGATGGTGGGGAATAATTACAGCAAGAAGATGAGTAGGCAAGGGTTGCTGCCCGGGAAATCTTTAACTTTCCATTAAGGTTAATTCAGTATTTTTCATGGGCACTTAAATTCACATAAAAATACCTTCTTTGCTGTTGTAAGGCTTCTGTCAAATTAACCCCCAAGTACCCCACCCTCAAAGGTAACACCCTTGGATTCCATGCAGCAATGTGACATGCCACGTCTTCAGCGAGTGCATTGCCCTTGGGCACACCAGAGGGTAGTTAAGCAGTGTTTCTGGGTGTTTGATTACCATGTTGAGTTAATTAATGGGCTGTATGCGATCGCTATTAATTAGACCATGCTCAGGCTTTGATAAAGTGTATGTCCTTATAGCGCAGCATAATAGTTCCACAAATCCGCTACAAACCGCGGTTAATTACAAGCTCATCATCATTTTGGGATTTAAGGGAAGGAAAAAAAAAGATAATATTTTAAAAAATGGTTGTAAAATGATTCTGAGAAAAGTCCTTCATGAAGGGAAAGAGGCTTTTTCAAAGATGAAATAATTTGGTGGAAAGAAATAGGTTTTCTTTTAGAAAGATAGACAGCTTTACACTAACTAATCATCTGTGGGAGGAACAAGTTTAGGCAGGTAAAAAAAGACAAGGGACACACATTGCTTCAGTGGAGGGGAAGAAAGAAGGTAACCTATAGTTAATACTTCTTTAAATTTGATAGTCAGCTCTGCTCGGTGGTGTACACTCCCCTTTCCAAACGTTCTGGGAGCACAACTCACATCGCAAGTTCCCATCACAGAAAACCTTGCATCAGTCCTGCAATTAAGATTTCATCCTACTTGTCCTTAGTTTGAACTTATTTGACTGCTACATTCTCATGGATGCTCTGAGACAAAGACACGTGAGCAAATCTGATAGCAGGGCTGTGCTGCCTACGCTCTTCAGGCAGATCACACGTACAGGTTTGGTAGGACAGGTGCTGTTTGCTGCCTACTCTAAAGGGTCAATCCAAGAATAAATAAGCAAATTAAACAGCTCATTGACAACTGCCTGCCAGGAGGGAGTCAGCAGCTGCCAGGCGATTTTTATGTACGATTCTGGTACACTATTGACATAGTTCTGAAAATGCTCCTTCAAAAGAAAAACAACTCATTAACTTTTCACTGATAGCATGTGTTCCTTCATTTTGATCTACCTGCCGTTTGAGCTGTAAAGCAGGATTGTTGCTTCAGTTTGGGTTTGTGCCCATTTGTGTTTTGGGTTAGTGTGCCCCCACAAAGTCCTTCTCCTTGGAGTGGGGTCCAAAGAGTGGCTCCCTAATGATTTATGTTGCATCTACAGACCCTCCTACACTTTTTCTGTTTGTATTGATCCAGACCCCGCAGTTCTTTGTCCTTTGTTCTGGCACAGCTTGTCCTGACAGTCTTCAAGAGTTAGGTTAAGCACAGGCAGTGACTTTGTCCCACTGGGTTCCATAAAATTCTTTGAAAGGAATAACATGTGATAGTAACTCAAATAGATAATTATTTTATACACGTGTATATACAATTACAATCTGATTAGCTGTACAGAACTGGGTTGAAATTGCAATTTTGGTCTTTCCTCAGTTACTTGACCTCTTCAACTGTTCCTCTCCGTTATTACACAGAACCACCACTGCAAAGGTAAGCTCAAACATGATTTAAAAAATACTATCACTGCCAATTAGAGATTATTTGTTCAGTTATTGCCTATTTGAGTCATTTGAAAGGACATAGAAAGCACTCAGCTTCATTTTAGCAGTAGTTTCACTTTCCAAGCACCTTGATTAAGAGAGATGCCAATGCATCTGTCTATCTTTAAAAATGGTGGTGACGCTAAGTCTTCTAATCTAAGACCTCATTTAAAATTACTACAGGAACTAGAATAGCTGCTGGGGAAAAGTAGCTTGTGCTACTCAGAAAAAACCCTTGCCTGGGTAGACAAACAGCTTCCAGGGAAAAAAAAAAGAAGAAATACAGAAAGAAAAACAGCTGAAAAAAAAAAAGAATAAGAAAATAAACCCCATCTCTGTAAGAACTGAGAGTTTTCAGCATTTCTTTGAACAAATCAGAGAGACCAATTCTTGCCACTGTTGAGTCATAAAAGTTCTAATGCGTTTTAAAGGCAAAATAGACTTCTCGTATTCCCTGTAGAAACAGGGTACAGTCTGTCTACACAACAAAAGTCTCTTTCTTTGTCTGAACTGAACTGGAGTGTGGCCAGCGGCAGGACACAACCCCTGCGTCATCCACCAGCTCACAACAGACATAGGACCTCAGTCCTTGGTAAACCCAGCTTGAAGAGAGATTTGTTTCCTGCGCTAGGCAGGTGTCAACTGAGAGCAGCTCCCTCGCAGCACAGGGAAGGTCAACAAATACGAGATGCATGGAAATGTGTAGGTGTTACTTCCGAGGAGGCTGAGTGTGGGTGAGGTGGAGGAGCACCCGGCAGGTGGCTCTGTTAGCCATCTCACCGTCCTCAGACATTCCACCTCCCGGGTGAACTTGCCTATTGCCTCAAGCAAACCTTTTAACTCAATGCAGATGCACAGATCTTTGTGTTTTTATTTGGCCACTGGTGTCATGTGCCAGTGTATTTTATTATTATTAATAATAATTAGCAATAGAATATTAGTAATATTATAATGTAATATAATAATTAGTAATATAATTAGTAATAATATCATAATAATCATTCTTCTCATTATTTTTATTATTTTCATTATTAGTACTACTAATTTTGCCCCGATCATAACATGAAGTTATGAAGCTACCATGACAACAGAAACTTTCACAGTTAAACTCCAGGAGACAGACTAAACCAGCACTTGGTAAGCTGATTGGCTGAGTGAGGATTAATAGCTGATGTTGAGAGCTCTACTGAATTATGGGTTGCACATCTATTTAGATAAAATTTAACAAGGCCAATTAAGAGCTTTTGTTTAACGCAAGGTTACTTCACAAATGCTATTTCCAATTTCAGAATTTTTGTTGTTTTGTGGGTTTTTTTTGCAAAGAGCACAATGCGGGATTGATGAGTCCTGTTATTTTGCCTATAAAGAGAGGTCTTAAATGCCATCAACTGCCTGCCAAGTGCAGCCATTCAGTTCTACACCACAGAACTAGACGAATTTTGCTGGAGTTATGAAATGCATTAATTTCAGATTATCCCCCTGAATGCTGTGGAACATATGTAGGTACGGCACAAAGCTGACAATTTGTCAGGCCCTTGTCCAGGTCCTTTCCATGAAGAATAGTGTCCCATTTGGATCTATTTCAAGAGAATAGACGTTCTACACTCAAACCCATGCCTTTGTTGCTTAACGGTGCAAAATAGTGTTGCTATAATAATTTTTGTGCTGTCCTCTTGCCCTGTGGCATCGATCCAAATGCGATTCCAACTCTACCTGGCTCTACCCCAAGACCAGTCTACGTATTGCCCTGAGGATCCCAGTTCTCTCATTCAACTATGACCAGTGCCTGTGTGGTTTTGGTTCAACGTGTGATGGCACATGCAGGGAAATCCAAACATTTTTCTAGTTGTCAGTGGCCTGCAACAACGGGTACAAATCTCTTGAACGATGCAAGTTCTCAAGAGATCTCTCCTATGTACTTCATCTACTCTTAAGTTGTTGAGTGTCTTTATGGGACACTATTTCTCCACTTTGGCCCCTGTTATTTTTGGAGCCATCACCTCATTCTGTTTTAAACTCCTGATACATCAGTTAGGTTACATACAAGCAGCTAAGAATGAGAATAATGTGGGTTCCCCAAATACTCTTAATAACTGGGACACCCAATCCATTTTGACTAACACAGTTCTGAGGGGAAGTGGAACGGGGGGCATATAAAACAGAGGGTGGGAGAACTGGATTTGTTTTGCCTGCAGAGGAGAAGACAGGGCATTTCAGCTTTCAAATACATAAAGGAGAGTTATAGAGAAGTCTGAGTCAATTCTTCTCAGCAGTGCAGTGTAGAATGGCAAGGCACAAGTTTTAACAGGGAAGTCTCCTTCTACATACAAAGAAAAAGCTCTTCATAGTGAGGGGTTTTAAGCTCAGGGATAAGGGCCAAAGGAATCAACAAGAGAAGGGCCAAGTTTCCATATTGGACATTTTCAGAATTAGATTGGACCAGGTTCTTGGCAGCCTTGCATGACGCCAGACCCAACCCTGCTTGGAGCAGGAGCTTGAATTAGACCTCCTGATGTCCCTTCCATAGAATTTCTCAAGATCTGGGTGGTTTTTTTCACTTCACCTCATAAGGAAGGGGCACCTAATGTATTTTGAGTGAAGAAAGCCAGGAAAAAACTCTTTAGCTTAAGAGTGCTTGAAATTTGTTGTTATATTTAGATCTTTGGAAAGGAGGAAGCAAGGAGGCAGCATTTTGCTGTTAGGATTGTTCCTTTTTCTACAAAGATGTGTGTTACTGTAGAAGCTTTCTTCGTGCCAGAGAAGCACGGATGTTTAACCGTGGTGCTCATTCTGGTGTCCCTCTGTTGGATACAGTCTACTACATGCATTGTAAATGCTTCCAGTCTTGTTAGACTCCTTTCTTGTTTCCTGGAATCCTCAACTGTACTTTAACTCTTTAAGTGGAAAATCTGATGTCTTGTGCCAGACTGTACTGCTGAGCTGAGTGGTACAGCTTTTTCTGTCAGCTGAGGTAACAAGTTCCTTCCATTCCTACCCTGCTAAAGTTAGCTCTGGACTCCTCAGATGGTGCAATTGGCAAATCAGTCTTTGACTACAGCTAAGGCTAGGAGGTCCCTGATTCAGGGATATCCTGTGTTTTGGTATTCACAACAGATCCCACAGAGCTTCTGTTTTCTGAAGAGTTTGGGAGAGGTGGAGTTGGGTACTGTAGTCATAGGAAAACCAGAGTTTTGCACATTTCTGTTTCAGTGCTTGTATTTAGAGAAGGTACTTCTTAAATTCACCTGCAACCCATTGCAGCAGCATGCAGGAGGGTACAGTCTCTCTTATCAGACATTATAAACAAATAATCAAGCTCAAGATTTTCTCAGAAATAACTTGCAAGAAGCAGCCTTCCATGCTATACAACATAAACAATTGCTAAAATATGCAGATCAGGAAAACTAATGATGTATAATAATATAATGTTTTAAATGTCTTAATTTAGTTTATAGGCACTCCAAAAAAAATCCTCTTAAGGAGCCAAGCATCAATAATGTGAGCCTGTGCTAGCTGAGTAATTACTTCTTGGTGCTGAATTCTTAAATATTAATTTGCTGTATGCTGTTCATCATGTGCACCGCTGTGATCTGTGGAGGCAAGGCAAAATCAAGGCTCCAGAGTAAAAGGAGGGTGTACATTTTCAGCCAGAGTTTATAGTTGCCTGTTCTTCAGACCCACATCTCCCCCATGACTGGGTGTCCAGTGCCTGTTTTCATGGAGGTGGCATCACTACCTAATCTTGAAAGCACTGCTGTAGCTTCTTGCAGAACCAGCTTGAGGTGGTGGTTGGTGGAGGGGGGGAAGGTGTGAACATCTGAGACTTTGACGTTTACTAATTCACTCCTAAGTTACTTAGGACATTCCTTTTACTTCCTTGTGAGTTGGCCAAAGAAGTACTCATGGGTTAATTTTTGCCCCTAACAAAGAAGAGCAGTTCCAGTTGGTAGTGGGGTCAGTGAATATCTTTGCAGAGCAACTTCTGTGTAATAAGATCAGGGTATGTTTGCATTGCTCAGTGCAGTATAATAATGACACCCAAGCTAAAATCAAATGAATGAGGTCAGATACTAAAGTCACTGCAGCTGCAGTGATGTACCTCAACCCAAACTAATTTGTTCTTTCATAGACTGTAAGGAAAATGCCCAAGTATTTAACTTGTTGTACTTACAGTAGATCTAACATTAATATCTCATTCCTTTCCAGCAGGAAAACTTCACTTTTTGGACTTCAACTCCTGTCCAGTGAGGAAGAAATCTGTATCTAAGACAGGTAGGGAAGACAGAAGGGAGAATGTATTTCATATGCCCTAAAAATAAGTAAAACTCATTTGGAGAATTTTTGCCAGGGCTGAGCAGGCTGCATTGGTTGGCTGGCAGGTTCTTTTAATGCCAGGCTACTTTCTTCTGCTGTGGTTGTGATAGTGCCGTAGTCACACTTTATTACAGTTATGCTGCCACAATCACTAGGTTAAGTGATTGCTGACTTGAGAGCGAGAAACTTCAACCCTGAAGGATGTCTCTAGGTCTGGTATTAAGAATATGGCTACAAGTACACCAGTGTGGCCAACAGACAATGCCAATAAACACTGGGGTGTTTATATTCTGCTTTTAATATTACTTAATTGCTGTAGGACTCTTGATAAGTGATTTCAACCATTGGGCGTCTCAAGGGTCTAATTCAAGTGGCAAGTCTCCACAGAGCCTGTGAGGTTACAATACTTAGTGGCAGAAACAGGGATAAAATCACTCCCTTTTTCATTGTGCTTCATGTTGAAAGGTGTTCATGTCAGGAGACATCCGTCAGGGTGAGTGCTTTCTTCATCTGAAAAGCATTGAACATCCAAAATGAGGCAGAGAGAATGCTTGCTGCCTGCCTTTCTTTTGCAATGGCTCACCCAGTAGTGAAGTCAGGGGAATTCCAGTTACAATCTCACAGAAGTATTGCAGAGTGCAAGAGTTTATGAATTTCCTGCAGAGCTTTACACTGGCCAAGATACAAATCCATGGGTGGGTATTATGGGTTTGCTATTGTCTGAAAGGCTATGGCTTGCTTCCCTTTCTGCTTACTAACAAGTTGAGGATGTTTTGAATCCTGTGAGAGGTAAAACCTCATGATAAAATCTACTGGAAAAATATCTCTGTCTGGGGTCAGTTTTAACATCTGTAGACTTTCAATGAAAAATTAAAATGCATTGGTCCATCTTTGCTTGTGCATTCCCTGTCTGCTTGTGCTGCCTCTCACCCTGAGCCAGTGACAGTGTCCTGAGAGCATGTGTGTCAGCCACAAATACAAACTCATATTAAGGAGCGGCTAGTGGACAAGTAATCATGTTCTAGTTCATCAGTTCCTCCAAGAGCAAAGTCACTTGGGAATGAAGGTTATGAAATGAGACAGTGTGCATAGAGCTGAGCTTTCACCAGCTGATCACAGACACACACGATGCTCCCTGGGCTGCTCCTTCAGGGAAGCACATTTTCATCCAGTTTGGAAGCTGCTTACCTTTTTTAACACAAATTTTTTAAATGGTACTTAATCACACCAAAGAGCTTTCTTTTCCTCAGACAAATTGTGTATTTACATACAATTCCCTAATTGCTTACAATATGTTGTCTTCCAAATGTAACACCTGCTTGGGGATGCTGCTAATTCAGATATAACAAGATAAACAGTAGAGTTCTGATTTTATAAGGTAGAAGAAAAGTCATTTTAAAGGTGTAATCATTTAAGATTATCTAGTAATGGGGGAAAAGAATGGGTTTTCTTCCTATGTCATAGCAGTTTCTATAGAAAATGATTTATGCTTCTATTGTTTAAAGTAATATTTCTAGGAAAATCTGCCTTCAGAAGTGAAAAGTCATGTCTATTTAAAAATTAGGATAGTTTAGAGACAGGCAGCTTTGCAGCAAACAAAAAAAAAGAGAGCACATTATTTGGCATATGCATACCAAGGAGGGAGAGCTCTTATTCTGAAAAATATGCTGCAGTTCAGTGCAGGTGCATTACCAGTCTGCAGAGTGGCATCTGCACCTCCACAGACAGATGTTGTCCTGAGCTTTGCAAGGGTACTGTGTAAAGCCCTTGGTTTTAGGGCTGGCAGGGTCTTTGCATCCTGCTTCAGTGCTCTTGTAGAGGCTGACTTCCATGTCTCTGCTGAGTCACACTATTGTGATGATTCCCTCAGCATATGCTCGATTTCTGTGTCTGCCACTGTCACTTTGCATCCCCGAGTCTTTCTTTACAAGCTGCCACTGTGCCCTCCAGAGCTAAGATGGAACGTGCTGAGTTTTCTCTGTCTCCTTTTTGCTTTATTCCTCTTTCTCAGGTCTCACTGCAGAGACCTCTCCAAAACCTTTCTCTTCCATTTGTGGTCGCCTGCGTGGTACAGTGGGGAGTAAATGTTCATTGACGGTGGGGGCTTCAGAGGAAAGGGTAGGTAATTGTTGATAGGTAGAGCTGTGTCTGTCCTAGTGGAAGTCTTGCTGTTCATAGTCGCTTCCTTTATTGGCAAATGACGGGTTTCTGTTACATTGAGTGTGCTTGTCTCGTTCTGCTCTGTGTGTCATAAGATAAAAGGCCTATTTGGTGGTGGTGGCTGAAAAAGGGATGGTTTGAGATGAGGGAAATGATCTAGGCTAAAAAGGCATTTTAATTTTTACTAACGATGTTTTGAATAATGTCAGATACCACTCATAGGAAACGTTTGCACAGGGATGCTGTCTTGTTTTTTCTTTCATTCCTACCACTCCATATAATTTGCTGCTTTTAGTTCCTCCCTAGAACAATCTGAAGATCTAAAAGTACTTCACAAATTACTGTTTTCTCGGAGTCATGTGTTGTCTGATGTAGTTTGTCTCCTCTCTAAGAATAGAGGGACAGCAGGATGCCTGCTTTGTCCACCGTGCCCAAACAGATGGCTTCTTGCCTCTAAACATGGTTTTGATTCATTCAGCGGGTTTCTGAGCTGCAACAAACCCAGTTCATTATGACTCCAGGAATGTTTTCCCTTTCTCATTGTGGCCTGATTATCTTTCTTCATTCTTTTCATGAGCCACAGCTTCTTGGCTGTGCTGCATATCTCCTTCCTACCATCCTTGAAAGCCCCAGAATATCGACAGCTGCCTAACAGAACCCAACTATGTCCATTCCCTCCCAGCCCACAAACTTCACTCAAGTTGTTTTTCAAAGGAATATAACACAACCTGATAACCAAACAAATCCGTCACAGAAAGGGCTTAAACTGGTCTTTGTGAACTCACACACAAGTCTGAACCAGGACCCAGAAGGAGTCCAGGCGTTTTGTGTTTGATGTCACTGTGGAGCTCTGTCGAGATGGCTCTGTTGAATTCAGTTCTGTGCCTCTGACAATGGTGCTGTGACAAATGGCAGTCACGGCACACAGTGCAGTGCGTTCTGATTTCTGTGGCCTCAGAGTATTTACAGCATTGTATACAGTCACTTTGTTTTTTTTTTCTTGAAGAATATGTTTCATTTTACATCAGGGTCTTACTAAATCCTAAATCACTTCCTGTATGGGAGTAACATGAGGGGAATGTGAAATAATAGAGCCATTTCCTTCATATTTGAAGTCTGTTCTGTGCTGTAAGCAAGCAAATGGCTTCGCCACCTGCAGCCAGTTGCAAGCCAAAATGAAATGAGCTGATGTTCTCTATCCTGTTCCAAGCATACAGGTGTCCACTGCATGGGAAGTGTTATTGCCATTGGCATCACTGTTAATGGTGTCAGTACAGAAACCAAATGGCTCTGTTTGGAAATTGCCCTTTACACTGAACTGGCTGGCGGTGTGGGTGAGCTCTGTCACAGGGCTAGCAAACATTAGCAAGGACATAGGGCTTCACTTTTTAATGTTTGTAGTTCAGTATCAGCACCAAAGTTCATTAAATCACTGTAGTGCGTTGGCTGGATGCAAATATTTTTAAACAAGGTCTTTCAGTCTTTTTTTTTTTAGGAAGGCTACAGAGTTTAAACTGCAAGGCAGACCAGACTTGCTCTACCTTCAGCAAACTTCTGTCCCTCATAGCACTCGTACCCTCATTTTCTTAGAATGATAGAATGGTTTGGGTTCAAAGGGAACTTTTAAGTGTCATCAAGTCCAACCCCTGTGCAATGAGCAGGGACATCCTCACCTAGATCAAATCATTCAGAGCCCGATCTAATCTGGTATGAAATGTTTCCAGGAATGGAGCATCTACCACCAATCTGAACAGCCTCTGCTAGTGTCTCACCACCTTCATGGTAAAATCTTCATGACAATGTATTTGCTGGTTTGGTTTGGAGAGGAAGGATGTCTCACTTCTAAGGTAGCATTTCATTAGCGTATGAGCCTTGTCACAAAAGGAATCAAGACAGCATCCAGGGCACTGCTTTGCCTCCTTCATGCATCAGACAGGATTCTCCTGACCATAAGGGCAGAAGTTACCATGCAGACAGAACACAGCACTTTATTCATATGTGTTTAATGAATAGCTGTATTCACATTCAGGGACAACCTGCCTTGTTTCCCTTTTGTTGTATCCAAGAATCTAAACACTTTCAGAATCCAGAACCTTTTCAAAGGGCAATGTAACTGTTCCCCTTAGGACATTATAATTCCTGTCCCCTTCCCACCCCGGAAGTCATGGACTAGTGTGAGGCATTGTTACAAACATAAAGAATCATTAGTGAATTGAGCTCTGAAAGCTAGAGCTTTAGAAATTGTATTATTGACTCTTCTTTTATTAAATCTGGTGTGAAGTGACCATAATTTCATCTGCTGGTCAAAGTGTTGGCTATTTCAGTTGTCTTGTTTGCTTCTGAGCAACACTGAAGAGCAGTACAGACTGAAACCAACCGCATGTAAGAATCCTCTTCACCTGAATTCTAGTCCAGTTCATCTGTGAGCATAAGAGAAAAGGGAAATAAAGGTTGTGCAAAAGTAAGGGAGTCAGCAAAATGAGAAATCCTGGCTGAAGCAAGAGGGGAAACAAGATCAACACTGATGCAAAATCAAAGCAGACATGTAGATGTGCAATACACACTGAGGTGGTTCACAGGCATTCAGAAGAATCGTGTTATCATTTTGGATGGGAACACCATCAAATGGCAGAAGAAATATACTTAGATATAGCTTCAGAAAGACTCATGAAGGCTCCATTCTGACTTGTGAATACTTTGCATGACCTGTGAACACATGGGTAGCTTTGGGATGCAACAACATACTGTATAGCAGATGCCTTTGCCAGTATCTCAGGACCACTTTTTGTGCCTTTGTTTTGAGCCAAAACACTTTGACAATGCAAAAGATTTGGGAAAGTCTTCGTGACTGATGCTAAAGTTGTGGAGTAAGCATTTAAAACAGAACATCTGGACTGTTTTCATAGGTCATTACAGGATAGTTTTACCAGTTTATTGCTCACTGCTTTTATTCCTATGAAACTACTTAAAATAGTTGTGGAGACTGAACCATTGTGCAGTAACCCTTGTTGATATGTGTATATATTGACATGGCTGCCCAGTGGTCTTTGGTACAAATTTCATTAGCACGGAATGCACAAACTCATTAATATGCCATAAGGTGCTACATCATACATTCAAAGAATGATTAAAACTTGTGCTTCCCCAAAGTACCCGTGCCACACAGTGCAGTGCAGGTAACAGCTCTGCACACATGGCATTCGTTAGCCCTGTCCTCAGCACTGCTGAGGTTCAGAGCATCAGCCATATGTAGGCATTAAATAAGAGTTCTTCTGCATTGAAGGAGTTCTACTCAAAGAAATGCAGTGGGGTTTGTGGGTTTTTACTGTTTAGTGTTGATGGTGATTGTGAAAACAAGCCCTTTGTCAGCTGTTTGTCTTTCTGGGCTCTAAGACTGCTGGTGTTTAGTTACTTGCAACTGTGTTTCTGGAAGAGCAGTTCTGTGGTTATTTTAGTGTTGTAAATAAACATGTAAGGGAAATGTCTTTCTTGCTCCTGGCCCACAGAGTTGTGTATAACTTAAAGTTTCCCATATATCCTGTGGAAATCTTGTAATGTGCATTGTGGCCTCATGATCCCAAAGTCTGGGTGACACAGGTGGGACTAGATCACCTAAGACATTATGAAATCCATGTAATATTTTAGCAGTATTTGGACCAGCTCCTCCAAAGAAAAGGAGTTAGTCTATCCATCTGTATGCTGACTCTCCATCTCCCAAAATTCACAGCATCTCTCCTCCATATTTTCATTGCTATGCTACTGCTTGTCCAGTCTTTCACAGAAACACATTTGTGTTTCCCTTTTCTGAGCGGGTGTTCGCTTATCTTCTTTCAGCTGTCTTGGCCTTCAGGAAATTGAAACAGAAGGGCTAAGACCCCCTGCAAGAGGTTTTCTTTCACAGTGCTGTGGTACTCATTATGGCTGAATGATTAATACCAATTTAATTATAGTTAGGAGCCCTGGCTGCATTTTCTTTTGTTAATTCAAAGGTGTGGAAATTAGTTTCAGCTACTGTTAAAAAGCTGCTACAATGCTACTATAAACCACAGAGTTTCCACTGTATCTGGCTTGTTCTACAGCCTGTCTAAATTGATTTCAACTAGGCTGCGTGTCTCCTTTATTGTCAAAGATATAAACCTGCTACAGTCACACGTGGGATGTGGTAATGCATTAAATCAGGAGATTTGGCAATATCTCGGAACTGTTTCCTAAGGTGCCCTTTGCTGAAGCTTCTTTTAAGCCAGCTCAGATGACTGCAGGTGTAATGAATGAATGTTCGTCTAGATAGAAGATATTTCTTGTGGAATGGAACTGGGGGAATGCCACAAGAAAAAAGAATTGTGTCAAAGAAGATTAGATCTTGTTTTGGAGAAAAACAGAATCACAGAATTATTGAGGCTGGAAAAGACCTCTGAGATCATCAAGCCCAGCTCATGACCTAACATCACCACAATAAGCTAGACCATGGCACTTCCAGTCTGTTCTTAAATACTTCCAGGGATGAGGTCTCTACCAGCTACCTGGGCAGGCTGTTTCAGTGTCTAATAACTCTTTCAGTGAGGAAGGGCTTCTTAACATCTAACCTAATATTTCCTTGGTGCAGCTTCAGGCCCTGCTGTCTTGTCATAGAACTACGGAATCATTAGGGATTGCTCCTATCATGAGTTGCCTGGGAGAAGAGCCTGACCCCCACCTGCCTACAACTTCCCTTCAGGTAGTTATAGAGAGTGATAAGGGTTCTCCCTGAGTCTCCACTTCTGTGTTCTGAACACATAGCAAAATTCCTTCGAGTTCTTGGAAAGTCTCTGTAACCTTCGTGAGGACTTCATGAAGCACTGCAATTATTCACAGTACTGCTTTTGACTAATTTTGTCTCCATTACAACTGTCCCCTTTCCCCCAACTTTGCTAAGCAACAGTGGTATTGAAGTAAGATTCCCTAAAATCTGTGCCCTAGCTGACAGAACACCAGCACACCGTTAGGGAGAAAGAAAAAAAAATACAGAAAAAGAAACTTCATTTATTTTTCAGTGAAGAAATGGGATGACATAAAAAAGCTCCATTGTCAGACACCTATTGGAGCAGGCAATTAAGAAGCAGCAGTGCACTATTCACATTCAGAGCATAATTCAATAAATAGATGCTGCATATTCACATTGCACAACTAGTAATTACAAGCAGATGCAATCAACAGGTCTTTTTCAACATTTTTGAGAACCTCATCGAACTGTTAAGAAACCTCAGCCAGGAGTTAATTCAAAACAACACCCACACCACACACTCTACTCAAAATGTGTGTGCTTTTAACACTGAGCACCCCCCCACCCCCAAATAAATAACGACATAGAGAAACAGAAGTGTGTGGGCAGGAAGGTTTTTTATAAGGAGGGAGTGAAAACTCCAGCATCCTTTCAATTGTAGGAAAGTGCCCCAAATGCCAGCTCTGAAAACAAACTGGGTCTGGATTCTCAGCCCCTGTCTCTCTCCATTGTGATGTGTAGATGGTTGCCTTTGGGAAGGGTGCAGTTTCTCTGTGATGCAATGGTGGGAAGTCAGGAGCAGTCCCCTACAGAGCTGGGGTGCTCTCTAGTCACAACAGCCAGGGCAGAAAGAGTAGAGGAGGAAGATACACACAGTAGTTGTCACTCAGAAGTGCCACTTTTTCTTGACTTGTGGGAGTGGCAATGACTATCAAAACCTAAATATTATTTTCATACATTTTAATAGTTGTTGAAACACAACTAACACTTGCAGTTCCACCCACAGTTTTCCTTCTGCACCCTTGGACAGCATCAAACAAGAATTTGTGCTTACAGACATGCTGTTTGTTTTTCTGAGTGGTGTAGCTGTTTATGTCACAGAGGTGTAATCTAACACACGGGGAAAGTTCTGGAATGTAAAGCAAATACTTCTGTGAATAAGCTCAAAGCACTTCCTTAATTGACTTTGAACAGAGGACATGGTAGGAAGATGCCACTCACATTATCAGTGAAGTTATCGTTTAATATTCCAAATACAAAGCAATTGCGTATCCTGTACTGCCATTCTGTTCTCCTGCCTTAAGAATAGGATGTCACAGCACTGTGAGCAATCTCTCATGGACAGCAAGAAGTCTTAGATCCCTCATCATGAGGAGAAGAAGAAAGATACAACATATCCTGGTGGCCCTGTGCAGACTGTGAGGGAAGGATCTGGAGGGATTCAGGTTTTGTTATGGTTTTTCCTTCCCATACTTCTGAAGTTTGTAACTTCATAGAATCATAGAATCCTTAGGGATTGGAAGGGACCTCGAAAGATCATCTAGTCCAATCCCCCTGCCACAGCAGGATCAGCTAGATACAGTCACAGAACAGAACATTACGGATTGGAAGGGAACTTGAAAGATCATCCAGTCCAATCCCCCTGCCACAGCAGGATCACCCAGACAAACATCTTTATTACTATCTTCATTACAAAAAGAACAAGGAATTTTCCTCCCTTCTAGAATTTAATTTTTTGCAGAACTGATAAAAAGTTGTAGCTAATAAAAGAGGAGTCTATGGAACATGAATAAGGCACCCATAGAGGCATCAGTATCTCTAACACTGGTTTATAGGCCCACCTGCTGTGAATAACCTGAACATTGTTCACAGTCTTACATCCCCAAACTATTCTAGATGAATACTGTAACCACCAGGGTACAATTTCTAGTGCTCCCATTTCTATCTTAATGAATCTTGAATTCCTCTCTGCACAGGGGCCAGTTTTAAAAGGACAGTTGGAGAGTACTCTTCATTTTGTGACAGTCTTTCCTCTGAAGTCTTCTCTGTCAGACCCTTTCCCCATCCCTAGGGTAAAGATGTTCTGGACCGAAGTCTCTCTGCACTGGACTAAACTGTAGAGAGGATTGGCATGGGTAGAACACACCCATCACCATCAAAGGGTGGACACCTAACTTCTGCATCTGATCATTCTGAGTTACTAAATGGGAGCTGTTCCAAGGGCAGAGGCTGGAAGTCTTCCAAGGTAACATACAAGGCTTTAGTTTTTATATTTTTCATGAATTGTAGGTAAGGATCATGCCAGAGCTTATGGAGACATAAAGTATCTGAAAGGGATAGGCTACTACCATCAAGTGATGAGCAGTAGCATCATCATCTCTGCAAGGCAGAGGCTGTTTTTTGCCAGGTTTTCCCAAGTTAGATATTTTGCTGAATGCTGTGTTAGTAATCATGTGTGCAAGTTGTTCAGCCTGAACCAGGAGCAAGAAATCCATTCCTCTTAAAAAGATGATTCTGCACCACATACCATGAAATATAATTTTTAAGCACTCAAGGAAATTTTGAGTAAAAGTTGTATTACCTCTGAGAAGGGTGTTCCTAAAGGACAGGAAGAGGGAGCATGAGTGTACTTTGTACTCAGGTACCTGTATTCTGATACAGCCTCTTTCTGTAATCTTCAATAATTGGATATAGTTTTCCTCCGTGTCTTGAATGCTCATTTGGCAAGGATTTTGTGATCAATGGGTATAACCCTCTGTTTATTAAGCACGAAGTATCACTTTATTTACTTGATGATTGAGCTGAAGGGCTCCTACAGGTTTATAGCAGAGCATAAACCGAGGCAAAGAAACAGTAATTCAGTTGCATTACAAATAAAAAGTCACGGCTTTGCTGCTGATTAGCTGTATGAAACAGTTTTCACTGTCTCTGGAAACAGCAGAAGGACACTTGCTTTCTTCACATCTCTAAAATATGCCAGTCCCAGAGTCTCCTGCAGCCTTCTTCACCCCAACTATCACAAAATCCGTATAGAGACTGCATAGGGAAATCATTTTCCTGAGAGGAAAATCCCCATAGGACAGAGAGTGGCTTTTCTCATGGTGAGTGGGACTGTTCTGGACTGTGCCTGAGGCAGGTGGGATGGCCCTGAATCTGCGAGTTAACTGAGGGTGAAACTGAGCCCATTTTAAAAAAAAGAAAGGTTAGGCAGGTCTTCTGCTCTCTCTAAAGAGACCGCTGCAGGTTTGATGCCAGTTTCTTCTGTGTGCAATTCAGCAGACCAGCTAGAAGGATGAGAGGACTCCAGGCTGTTTGTGGTGACAACACATGGTCTAGCTTCAAAATGGAGAACCAAATCAGCTATATCGTGAACAACCGTCTCTTGATTTGAATTGCTCCAGGACAGGTCCCGAAGGCTTTATGGAGAACATGTTTCTGAAATGAGTGGCAATCCTGTTCTGGCTGTGTGGCCACTGAACCATCAGCCTTTAATTTGCTATAGCTCATCTTTTCTCATCAGATCTGCACATTCATCCAGCACGCTGAAGTTTTCTCATTTCACTTTTTTTTTCCCTAAGTGCTCACAGATTCAGACAGATTCTTTTAAGGAACCCCCTACCTACGTGGCTTCTGTATTCCACTAGACACAAGGGTCAATAGTTTTCCATACAGCCATTTCTTTCTCATCTCTTGCTCTGCTTCTTCTAGCCCAGGCCGATTTTTCATTAAGGAGAGCTCAGCAGTAGAGAGAACACATGTGGCAGCAAAAGCAGAGTGGCTTTTTCCATTTCCCTCTGCCATATAATTTTTTATTTTGAAATCTAAGCACAACATGTGGCAAGCTGTTCTTCAACTCAATGAATTGGTAACTTGCTGCTCTGTATGTTGTCACTAGCAATCATGAACTGGGGAAAGGCAATCTCTGCCAGTACTGTTCCTTCCTAGGCTAGGGTAATAGAAATCTTGCCTTCTAGATGAAAGATTATTCATACCTTTCAACTCAGACACTCTCATATGGTGATTTTCTTTGGAGAATAAAAAAAATCAAATCAGATTTCATGCCTAAACACTGCAGTTCATTTCATGCCTCTAAGTCAGAACTGTGTTAATCAAAATACTTGCCATAGACTTTCAAACTACGGCTTTACTGGCTCATCTGGATTGCTCCCCAAAAGGTTCACATGTGTGGGTTAAAAGAAAGACAGAGCAACAGGGTTTTAATTTCTTTTTGCAGGCTTTTCTTTTTCCCTGTGTGAGGATGGTGAAGGCTACATGCTTAATTGGGGACATTTCTTTCCAGTAATCATGAGCCTTTTTGTAATCAGAGGGACTAGCGTTTGAAGAGGCTCTACAGGTATGGCCAGATGATCAGAAGCAATTGCATTCACAAGCAATGCTGCCCATCTGCTGAGGGTGGTAATTTTGAGCTAATGAGTGGTTGTGTCTTAGGATGCGCTAACTTGGTCTCTTGTGATCATCTTTCCACATTGTTACTCCTGTTGGAGGGAAAGTATTGAAGGCTTAATTAATTCCTAAGCCTCTCAAATATTAGGGAATGAATTCTTCTTTCTACCGTCTTTCTACTTCACAGCCCACCACACTGTTGGCAGAGAACAAGGAGCCCTTAGTGCTAGTGCAGAACTGGGTTATGGTAATGGCCACGTCAAATTCTAACATTAAAGGGAGACACCTCGAGAGGTGATCCACGATAGGATGAAGCACAGAACTAATAGTATGGTGGAAATGCCAAGCTGTACCAGGCTAGGAGGCAGCCCACAGGCAGAACCTGAAAATCTTAAAAGGAAGTACAGTGATTTGAAACCACTTCTCATACTTTGCTTAGGCCTCCTGGAGAATCCCTTCCCAGAAGTAGATGCTGCCATGGGAACGGGAGGAAAGAACCCTTTAATATTCTGTGCATTAAGCAGACTTGCTATCAGTATGATTTTAGGGTGGCAGCATTTCGGAGATTGATGATTAAAGATGCAAAAGTATAGGTTGGTATTTCTGCTCTCAATGAAAATGAGACCCTCCAGAGGTGATGGATAAATGACTAGATATCCCAGAACGTAATTTGAGCAAGTTCCAGACCACTGACCAGAAGAAAATTCAACTACTGAACACAAAGACAGGTGTGCAGCCAGGAACACTATCTGACAGGGTAACTAGATTATGTCAGATTTTGCTTACAGGCAACTGAAAGTAAATAAACCTGAAAAATTACTTTACAGTGTGTGACTGTAGGTGGTGAAAAATACAACTCAGGAAGAATTATGATCCAAGCCAGACTTACCTTTATGTCCCTAATCTGCTCTCAAGGCTTCCTTTTTTGTCTTTAAAATTAAAAAAAAAGATAGAACCTTAATATTTCTTACATGTCAGCCCAGACCCCCTTGGGTTAATACATTCCGCAGTCTTGTTGTTTACTTCTCATTAAGCTAAATGTTTTATGCAAATCATCTGACATAAAGCCAGACGACCAATCTAGAAAGGCTGTAATTCCATCTGATGAGTTCATTCAGCTGAAATCTGTACTTAATTTCCATAATTATACTACCCTATTCTCATAATGTGAACTGATTGCTGCAAAAACACAAAATAACTAAAATGCATTCAGATTTAAAATATGAAAATGATATGTCCCTTTGGGCACAAGAGTTATGTTTTATAAACAGTTTCTCTATTTTTTTTCCTTCCACAAAATATCTCTTTATTTAAGGCTGCGCCCGCCTAATTCAAAGACTATTAAAATTATGAGAGCTGTTTCTTTTGCAGTTTGTCTCAATAGTACAAAAAAAAGATAGAAATAGAAGAAAAGAGGGGGAAAGAATAGAAAATTGAGGAAAAAAACACCCCCCCCTGCCATACCGTGGCATTAACAATTATTTTAATACATTTTGCTCAGAGTTCTGTGTTCCTTGTCAGGCAGCTTAAACTTAGAACAAATGGGCTGTGCTGTTGCTGAAAAGTCTGTCTTCTTAATTATAGAATCAGACAAATGAAGTTCCTGCTGCACCAATCAGACTGTAAAAGAGCTGTTCCTCACATGGCTTGAAGGAGTGGACAAGGGTCTAAGGTTTCTTGAGGGAAACTCATGTCTTCAGAACTCATGGCCATAGTTTGGTTGCTAGCTGAGCTGCTAGCTTTGAGATGGAGTTATTGTGGTGTTTGAAGACAACTAGTCTAACAGGCATTGACATCTGTTCCACATGCTCCATCCAACAGGTTCCTAAAATATTCCAAACCCTGAAAGTGAAGTCACCAAGTAACCAGAAGGCCAGGCTTTTATCTTTTCCTTCCTGGGTCTGTAATCACAGTCATCTTACTGAGAACTCGGTTACTCAACCATGTACTTAAAAAAGCAGTAACAGAAGAACTTGGTTCAAAGACAGAATGCAGAAGAAACATTTGAAGAGGTTGAATGGCATTAACCTGATGGTGCCACCAATCCCTGTTGGTGCACAGCCTTCACCTTTAGTCATCCATGAACCACCTGCCAAATGGAACTGGTGGCTGTTACCCACAGCAAACGTCTGAGCAAACAAATCGCTCCATCTTGCACCGTCTGTAGACAGGTGCTCTCATGTTCAGAGATATATGCTTCTGGTCAGTACAAAGCACCCAATTATCTTCCTGTCTTCTGCACAGCACAAAAAGCATTGTTCCTTCGGATTCCTCAGAAAAGCAACGGCTACTTTTGTAAAAGTTACTAACTCCATCTCTCAGGTTCTGCCAGATGTACTGCAAGATCTTCCTTCTCCAGCATCAACTGGGGGTCCTTAAGTATCATGACTTGTGACTGCCTGTTTAGCAGTTATCTAGGATTGTGTTCCCAAGTCATTTTTTTTTATGTAGGAGACATCCTTGACTGGTAATCTCTCATTAGGAAGCAGTGCTACAGCCATTCAGCTCTACTAATGATAATTGTAATACTGTGCTTTGAAACCCAGGCTCCTTCTCTGTGGGGGGGAAAGTGGGATTGCAGCAGTTTTATTTCTATTATATTTTTAATCTTGTCTCAAATACTTCCTCTTCATCTAAACTTCCTTTGTGTGTGGTAGCTGATTTTAGGATTTGCTTGAACTCTTTCTGCTTTTAATTTGCTAGGAAAATGTAGTTCAGTTTTTGAAATGCTCTAGAGGCTTGAGTGCAGGGTAGACAGTTGTATATGACGGATGGTGAAACCAGTTAAATATGCCACACTGCTGTGAGTCTGTGCAATAGTATTGTGGCAGCAGTTCTATAGAATGCAGATAATTCTGCTGTTACCATGATGACCTTTCTGGAGTTAAAAAAGAGAGCAGAATCACATTATAGCTTTCTAATAAAAATAAGAAGTAATCCTGTTAAATTCAAGCTCATCCAGCTAAATCACTTTAGCTTTCTCATATCCCTAGTTTAAATATCCTCAGCTGCCTTTCTTGAAATGAGAAACACTCTGAGATAAACAGCATCAGCCATTGCTGTGTGGGGAGATGGATGGCAGCCCATCTGTCAGCCTTGCCCAATTATGGTGAAATATGAAGACTTACATCCTTGCTTGGCCAGAGAGTTCTTCTCAGGGACCCTGCATTTGGGAACTGGTTAAAGACTTGGGGCCAACACGGTACTTCTCTAAAGTTGCCTGAGCCTCCATTTAATGAATTTTTCTAAGGTAAGTGTAACTTAACAGAGCTCCTTGCCACTTACTGGTTATGCTTCAGAGGAAAAAGTGTCACTTACTTAATTGTCAGCATCACTTCCTGGAGCAACTGGTTATTCTGGAAGAATGCATTCTCACTTATTCAATTAGTTTAATGGACTGGAAGTGTCTAAACCCAAATGCTCACTCCAGCTAAATGAAAAGCTTTCTCTACTGAATACAAAGGTTGTTCATAGGGTATGGATTATTAAGTTTATACTTTTTAATCACAACTTAGAAGAAAATATTGTTCCAGAAGCCAAGTCCTATGTTTTTACATAGTTGAGAAGAGTCCCTTTAAGAAAGTAAATTTTATTTGTATGCAAGAAAGGCTAATGGAGCCAATTTGAAAAGGATGTCATTTGTTCTGAAAAGTGTCAGCCGTTGTAGATTCCTTCCTCTGTTGGAGAGAATGACCTAATTTTACATGAGATGAGCCTAGTTCTGGATCTAGCAGTTTGGATTTGCATGCTCAGAGTGAATCTACTTTTACAGGGCTTATTTGCATGAAACAATTTAGATGCAGCTTGGTCATAAAGGCTCTTGCTTGTATTTCGCTGGAGTTTTCTGAGTGGTAAAGCAAAGTAGTTACTTAATGCAGAATACACGAATATCTTTTTCAGTGCCTATAGCTCCCTGGAACTTACCTGGAACCCATCTCAATGTGTTACCACAGTAGTGTTCAACACATTCTGATTGTTTCTCTCTTCCTTTCCTATTCCTGCTACTTAAAATTACATTACATCAATGGATTTGTTTTATATTACATAGAAGCTCCATGGGTTACAGCACTCATTTGCATACCAGTTGAACAGATTTAACAATCAATAGTATTTTTATCGTGATTATTAGATTTTATTTACTACTCCAATATAACAGCATTTATTTTTAGCTTGAATTTTCAAGGGATACCTGTGAGCACCACAGAACTTGTTGGTTCATGCATCTGAGGAATGGAGTAAATCATCCTGCTGTGAGCACTCTGCTGCCATTTCTATTCTCCTTCCAGTCTCTCAGAGCTTGTCACAGCCGGATTCCCTGTCTGTGCACTGTGCTGCAGGCTGTAACACAAGCACACCCAAGATTGTCTTGCTAGTGCAACTTCTCAGTATAAAAAAATCTAGCAGATGAAGCACTGTAGCTGCAGATGGGTGGTGCTGGAAATACCTTTTCCTTGTTAAGCCAATTTACAAAGTGCCCAGTTAAATCAACATCCAACAATTAATGACAGAAAATGTGGGTCTTAAGGCTTAGCAGCAGAACTTGGGAGCAGAGGGAACTGAGTCATTGAGGAAATGACTCAGAAAAGGATTTTCAGAATGACTGTTCCTTACTTTAAAGACAGCAGTGCCCTAAACAGAGCCTTCTCACTGCATATGCCTTGAGCTATCTTCAACCCAGTGTTAACCTGTGATGATAAAAGACCCGAACTCAATTGGCTTATGGAGACATGTGAGCAAGTTACTTCATTTTCTTGGCCCATATTCAGCAGAGCAGTTCAGCATGTGCTTCTGCCTCATTAGAGTCCAATGGTGCTTTAAACCCATCCCTTAAGAAGGAGTTTTAATGTTGCTTGCACCGGGTGGAACGAAAACAGTTAGGATGGAATAAGCAACACAAGAGACTCTTGGGGGATAGGAGGGAAATACTATAAAGCAATAAACCATTTAGTATCAAAGTATTTATGAACATGTGCAAATATTTTTGCTTTGTACATGGAGCACCTCTGGTACCTTAATATTTGTCCAGGCTAAAGGGAAATTCAACAGTAGAAATTTTCCTTTGCTAGATCCTTCCGTGAAGGGTGGATAAGGGTGCAAAAAGAAGGGAGAAATAGACCTGCCTCTGGGGAAAGAAAAGGAATTAAACTGAGAGCTGGGACTAGAAACCTGCTTTGCAGGCTCACACTAATTTTACAGACCCCTAAATTAATTGAAATGATTCAGGGAAGCTTAAAAGCTGGAAGTCTTACTAACACTTGCTTCAAAAGTTTGCATGGAAAAGATACTCCCTGAATACTGCATGAGTTACTGGAGTTCATGTACTGGCTGCTAATTGAATGGCTAATCAAAATCTATTGTCACAGCTCCTCCTAACAAAAAAATATGTTCTGCAGCAAGATTGAACTGAAATTATCTACCATGTCCATAGTTTCAGCCCTCCTAATCTCCAGAGAAACAATTGAGCAGAGCAAACATTGACACATCATGTACGTGTCAAGTTGCCATCTCCATTGCTCTGGGTTTTTTTCAATTCCATTTAAAAAATAAACTTGGTTTTAATATTTCTCTAACCCTCATATGATGATCCAGGCATGTTTACAAAGAAGCTGTCTAATTAGTAGACTTCTAATAAAGTTCATTTACAAAATGGTTATATTAGGTCAGTATTTCAAGCTCTAGGAACTCCCAGACTTGTTTGTGGTCTTGAGTAGCATCTCCATTTGCATGAAGCAAACAGTGTTTTAAAGTACAAAGCTCATGCCTAACAGATTTAATAACAAATCTTGCACTGCTGTTATGTGGTTAGCCTGAAGAAGAATGGCTGGGTTAAGATGCCCAAGATCCTTGGGATGATTTTGAGACATCAAGATCATCACCTGGGTCTCAATCTGGCTGTAAATTAACCAACAAACTGAACCCAGGGCGCATGATTTTCAAGTGTGTGTAGGTGAATTGAATCTCTTTTGTTTTCTCTTTTTTCTCTTTGACTTTTACAGGTGTCTCCAGAATATTCCAGAACTTTGGTGGTGTCTTTGTAAACAATTTGTTTGCATGTTTGTGTGTTTTGTGCCCTTTAACAACTGGAACTGTGAAGTAATCACTTGTTCACCATTCAGACAAGGCAGCCATTTACCGCTGTTAATTATTCACTGACAGGCAAAATCATTATGAAAATATAAAATTGAAAAATATTTTATCGGCCTCAGTCTTGGATTTCCTTCTCCCGCTAGTCAGTCCTTGTTGTGGATGCAGTCCAATGGCATCTGAATTCTAGCTCATCTAAACTGGCAACCCCACCAATGGCAGACATGTGGGCTCATCACTTTTGTTTTAATTGCTAGTTTCTGAGAGTTTGGCTACCAGTAGGGCCAATGGAGTTTCCTCCAGGTTACCTTTGTTATGATGCTCAGTGATGCCTCATACACTGTTTATGAAAAATGTTCACCTGTGAGACTGTAATAAGCAGGTTATTAGAAGCCAGGAATATTCTACTTTGATGCTTTGGAGAGATGATAAGTTCCCAGCATAACTGGTATTACTTGAGCAATCAACCTCAGCAGGATCTTATCTTCTAGTTCTAGTCCATTTTAAATCTATACAATATTTCACTGTACTTTCACTAAAGACACATGTTCTCCTTTTATATATATTTTATATGGCCTTTACGTTATTGCTTCCTAGATGAGACTTTTAATGTGAGATCATGCATACATTACCCACACACACATAAATTATACATGTGCTATTCATTCTCCCTTTTTCTTCACGCCTATCGTGTATGAACTGAGATACCAATAATGTATATTAAATGGCTTGCAGTGCTGCTTAGGAGATTCTCACTTTTCTGATAACGTTACTTATTTCCATTTATTGGACTAGAATGAAGTTTAAAATTGGAAAAGATATTTTCATAGTTTTTCTACTTGGGAAGAGAAATCAAACAGAATGAAGTGATTACTGCATCAATGGATCCACAGATTGAGCACTAGCTTATAGGAGAGAGAAAGTGATTGGAATGAGAAATTATTTTGGTTGGTAGCTTACATTTATGATGGATTATAAAATACAATGATTTACTATTTAATACAGGGGAAAGAGCTGAGACACTCTTGAGCTTTGATTCAGGAAGGGAATGAAATATTCACAGTTTTCAGCACAGAAGAGGCCCATGTTATTCTAATAAAAGTCCTTATACATTGTAAGCCTGGCATCAGGCTTAGTTGTAGGTGAACCTTTGTAGTAACCGCAGTATCACCGACTTTTTAATAGCAGCCACTGGCGTAAGGGTGATTGGGAATTAAAGATGCTAGAGTGGATTACCTGTTCAATGACTATTTAAGTTCCTGTTTTCTACACATAACCTTCTAGAGGACTTTGAAGCATTAGAAGGTCTTGATGAATAAAGATCTATAGCAAAAAGAGCAGCCTGTACTAGTTCGGCTTGTGATCCCCAGAGAGAATCTTGTAGATATCCATAGATTCCAGGTCAGCCTTTCCTCCCAGACCTATACTCTCATCGCACTAATTGTAGCCACCTATAAATGTGACGAGCACAGAATCACTGTCTCTTTCCAGTACATGCATTTCAGGATGTTAATTACAATTCATTAACGAAATGCAGCTTCAGTGCAAAATATATTCCTTCTGAGAATGCAATCTGGGGTTTGGGTAGAGAGCATTGAGGATAACGGCTCTATTCAGCCCACGGGACTGAAGGCTGGTAGAATACTGTTCATTTTCCACTCCTGCCATCATTCCTGAATACTTATTTAAGTTCTGAAAAGAACTTCCATCAAAATCGAGTTCAGTCCTTTTTCAGACTTCATTTCTTGTGGATCTTTCACCAAGCAATTTTAATCGAAATAACCAACCTAGGAGTAATTTTAACAGAAGGCACATATGTAACTGTCAGTGTTCATTCCAGAAACCTTGATCTCAATGTGAAATTTGGGGAAACACAAATATACAACAGCCTCTATTTATGCAGCTGAAACAATTTATATGCTTAATATCAAACATATGTAAACGAGCACCCTGTCAATAATTACTCAAGTAAATTTATTTGCACTGAAATGATGTCAGAAACTTATTAGCTGTTGATGTACAATTTGATAGAAGGAAAGAGGTGAAGTAACTTACAACTTGCTTAAACTTTCTGTACTGATATATTCTGTTTTGGTCCCTTTCTTCCAAACTATCTTGTTTTCTCTTTCTCTTGTCTCTCTCTGTGTCTCACTGGATCAGTAGCAAAAGGATGAATCCTTTCTGGGGTGATTTTCTGAGTGCCTGGGTGCTGAATATGTGTGATATTATTCTGAGACATTGCTAATAAGAAACCAAGCTGACTCCTTAGATCTGATTCCTTCGTGTTGCAACCAGTTTGGGTTGTGTGTCTGGTGTAAAATAGCTCATTTTCACCCTCTCCTTCTAGAGATGAATTAGATGACGATGGGAGGGGAAATCCAACTCAGAAAGTGCTTCCTCCAGGGAGATGCTTCAGTGAATGTTTGCCACTTCATTTTCAACACCAACTGTAGCTCAGAGAAATAGGGTTCTGCTTTAAAACAATAGGGTGCGGTCAAACTCTTTCTTCAGGCCATCTGCCCAGGCAAGCTCTCATGGTACTGACAGAGTGAAACTCAAGCCAAACCTCAGGGAATTTCAAAGACAAGTTAAAGCCACCTTTACTCACCACCTCATGAGCAGCAGTGTGTTTTTCCCAGCAGCAGCTGAGGATCATGTGCCTTTATAAGTTGCTTTCAGTAAGGCACGTTTTCATCTAAATGGATAGTCCTTAGGTCCCAAAGCAGCCCTTCGTGCATTCATTCATGGTTGGCAGCACCCAGACAAGGCTTAACAGCTCCTACCTCCTGTTCTTCTGCTCTAGGACAGATCTGTGGCAAATACAGTGCCACAGCTGTTTTTGGGAAGAATCTCGTACACAAGTTATGTAAATAAGAAAGAAAGCATTTCTAAGATGGGTTAAAATGCTGTAGGTACAAGATGGATTTCCTTTCTGTAATACTCTTCAATATGAAAACTGTCTTCCAACATATTCCACGGTACTGAGCGCAGTACAATGCAGTCCTGTGTGCTGCAGTCCTCAATTGCCCACATCCTTTTCCCTGACCTCATTATCTGGATGGCAGCACTCTAGAATTAAATTTTTGCCTTATAGAAATAGACTGGACTTCTTACACTGAGCATCCCTTTCCACTACAATTGTTGAACATCTTTTCTTTCATGTTTTGTGCAGCAGTAGCTACCAGCAGTCTATTCAGATCTGTTCATTCAACGGCCCTAATTTAAAAAGGCCCATCTCCTGTTGGTAGATTATATTACCCTTAAATACTCAAGTCTTTTTAAAAATAACTCTGTCCATGCAGACCATAAAATAAACTGATGTCAAACCCAACATGGAATCACATGGCTTTACTCTGAGCCACAGGGTAAGGGCAAATGCAGATGAATGCAAACAAACCTACGTATTTTCTTAAATTTCTCTAAAAAACATGTATAAACCAATGTTTAAATACTCTGCTTCTCCCTGAAGGAATAATGATACGTATCCTGCAGCCCTGATCTCATCTTGGGTGCTCTACTCTTAGCACAAATAGAAAAGCAGATCAACTGTGAGTGGAGAGAAACTATTGTGTTTCTCTTCTGAAGAAGGCAAGCGGAAGAGAATGGGGACTATGACAGTCTCCTCTTGGACTCAAGTGTCTAAGAGCAAGATTTGTATAGCTTTTGCAGGGAGAAGAATTCTTGTCTCCCCAAACTTTAGCCCTGCCATCCAGCCAGATGAGAGTATCTAATAGCAGTTAACTTTTAACACAGCAGAAGGTAGTTTATTATAGTGGACAAGAATATCTTTATGGGAAAAGAAGACTTTTTTTGAGAGGTGAACATTGCAGAACCCCGTATAGGATGTAAAAGTGAAGGAAAAGATTGAGCTTTTTAAGTTTATGTCAAAATAGATGTTTTCTTTGGTTGAAAGTCTTAGTCTTGGAATATGACACAATGACACTAAACTGTCACACTTGTTATATACTCCACTTTCAAATACTGATATTGTAGATAGTTTGTGAGTACATGGAAGCTAGAGTAGCCTTGGACACTGGCATACCAAAAGAAGTCACGAGGATAAGGAAAATTGCCTGGTTTTAATTTATTAGCAGAGCATTTTCAGACAATGCAGTGTAATATCAACAATGCAGATGCCAATCCCAGAGTAGGGTGACTGCCTTTCTTCCTTTTCTTAACTGATCTGTGGAAGCAGAAGAATCATCCAAAATGCTCAGGTTTAACCCAAGTGGCTGCTAGAGCTGTGTTCACCACCTAAAGGAACCTATGTTTGCAACCTTTGGAAAACAGATGCTAGCCTGGATGGAAGTACCGTGTAGGTTAAATCTGACCTATGACTGCACCCAGCCTAAATTCTGCATCTCTAGTATGAAAGATCATTCGTTTTCTCCAAGCTGCTTTAGCTGAGGAAGGTTTTACTAAAACATCTTCTGCAAAAACTCATCCAGACAGAACTGAGAAAAGAAATAATTTCATTTTTTGTGCCTCTATTCTGTTCTCTTATCTTCCTGTCTTTTACTTCACCAGATTAAAAAACTACAGGACATGGCATTTTTATCTTCTTCGTCCTCAAGACACCTTTTTTCTTTTTTTATGATAAGCTAAATGGAGTGAGCTTTTAAGCACCTCATTGTAAAGCATCTATTTGAATGCAAGAATTTCTTTATCAGACTCTTGAGTGTTCAGCAAGGAGATAAAAATCACATTTCTGTTTCTACTCGCATTGCCTCTGTTTGTATAGAGATTCCAATAGTTCTTTTTGGTACAGCATCAACCTGGAAACTCATCCATTCAGCTCCATTCCAGGTGGGCAGCAAATCTTTTTGGAGTAATTCCTTTCCTGGCTATAAAGCCTTTGTGTGATAGGCATGGCCAGTATTTCTTGTGTTTAGCTATGTCCACTTGCATTTGGCTGGGTGCAAATGTACTTTGCTTGAATTCCCCCAACCTACCAAGCGTTCATTGTTTGAGTTTCCAACCAATTTTTCTCTTAAGCAATAGCTACAGCAGCCACCAATATTTTCAACAATAATTTCATATTTAATCCTGGATCACTGATGAAAAGATCAAATTGTAGTAGGCAGCAATGCAATAAAGTTCCATTTTTCCATGAAAATTTTCCTCGAAAATAGGTTTGTAAAACCTGCCATATGGCTGGTTGTTAATCCACCTAATGTTCAACTTAGGAAGGTACGATTCTAAATTTAAACAGAATATTGTGCATTACAGATCTTGTGAGGTCCCTTCCAACACGTAACAGTCTGTGATTAGATTTAGACAAATTGAAGTGTGTTACTTCCATAAACTGCATTTGCAATTTTACCAGGATATGAAATTCAATTAGTCTGGCAAAAAGTCCTTCCGCAGAACCATGGTGACTCAGTCTCTTTTAATTCTTTATCAGGTGAGTTCCTTTCCAGAGGTTTTATGATAAACTAACGAGCCTTCCCAGAGCCATTTCAGCTGGTCTCTCTCCATCCTGGTTTGACACTTGCACCTTTACACAGTTCCTAAATTTTTCATTTATTTATTGGAGTAGTCTAGGCCTGTTGTCATGGAACTCTGGAAAGATCTCCATTCTTTTTGCTAAACTCAATTGAACGTGTGTCGGTAAATACGTAATAATTCTTCTGACTAGAAATCACTTCAGTTTTTTCTTCACTGCAGCGTAAAAAAGTGATAAAAATAGATTTTCAGTGGAAAGCCAATCAATTTCTGTTAAACCCTCCTGGCACTTGAAAGTTTTGGGTTTTTTCCTGACCAACAATATGCAAATAGAGGAATTTGTTTTTGCTGAAAGAACCCTTCTGTCTTGCAGGCTTACTTCCTGCTGTAAGCTTCCACAATGCTTGCTTTAGAAAGACTTTTTGGATATGCTAATTTCAGAACATTCAGTGTATGTTTGAGATCAAGTCAGCTGGGCACTGGGAATTTAAAAGAGAAGCAACAGGAACAAAACAATTTGGAAGGGGAAAAAAAAAATCTATGAAAAGCCGAGAGTTCTTGCCTTGACTTTCCCTAGATATCTTTAATAAAAGGTAGAAAGACTCTTGCAGTGTCACCTAATTGCTTTTGCTCCTGTATAGTCCCTCTACAGAACATTAAAAGGTGAGGATATTTCTCAGGGTTTGAGGCCGGTTGTGAATCTCTTTTCGCTGGCACAAAGGAAAAAGGAGCACAGCTGTTGCCACGCAAAATAAATAAATAATTACTATGTTTTCTGTATTTCCTGGCACAGCACCTCTTCTGATTTCTGGACATACACTCATTTCATACATGATGTTACCTCCATCACCTGTGGGACTTGCACCACTGAGTCAAAAAATGCTCCATATTGGATGGTCGCCCTTCAGGTGACAAGATGTGGCAGAAGACGAAGGGACTTGCCTGGTGCAATCGTCATCTCATTTGAGTAAACTGATAAGCAAATGCTCCCAGTTCTCCTGATAACAGGATGCATTTCCTCCTAAACTTGAATATGATCTTGTTATTAAAGTCTTCTTTACACCTCACTCTACATGACAATTGTGTTCAAGCTTTAATATTGGTCTAGAATTGAAAGGCAAACAATGTTTCCTTTCTAATTGCCCCACTTATTTTTAGCTTGATCTCATTTAGTTAGCATGAAAATGAAATCTTTCCAAAGCAACTGCTCCATAAAGCAAAGTGACAGCGCTTAACGCTGCTCCAGCACATATGTCTGTCACTCAAACAGACAGACGTCTGTAAACACATAGAAGCAACTTTATTCTTCCATCAGAAACCTTGCTGTTCCCAAGTCAAAACAGTAACATGGGTAGAATATAATTGTTTTGAGATCTTGTTCCACAGTTTCTGTGCTGCAGTGCTGGCTGAATTTCACTGGGGAAGAATGGAAGTTTTATGGGGCTGGGAAAACCAGTGTTCAAAAATTACTTCTAATTTATATGTGCCAAATGGCACTTCTGGCACCTTAATTATTCCTTGTTTCATTATCCCTGGATTCATGGTAGCAGACTGATTCATAGCTTTCAGTGTTTCTCACTCTAGGATAATAGAGGGAGAGGCAAAGCAGCTGCTGTTTGCAGCAGTATCTGTCACAGGGGAGACTCCTGAGTAGCACCTAGGGGAGTCCTTTGAAGAAGGTCTATATGATGTGTGTGTCTTTTTGAGGAGTTGTGGAATACTTTGAAAGTTCATTTAATGTTGCTCACTATTTTGGGGACATGAGTCACCTGAAATTCAGCAGCAATGATCCCTATATTCATAATGATGTCATTCTGCAGTAGGGCTCTCACAAAACGGACTGCAGGAAAAACGCAATGCAGGTACCCTCTGCCAAAACCAAGCAAACAAACCTCATGCACTAGCATTTTTACCAGCCATTGCTTCTTTTCTTATAGAGAATGAGCATCATCCATGCAGGATGAGTTCCCCTAGTTTGCAATCCTACCCTGCATACAGCAACTCTATAATTAATGTATTTGGGGGTAGAAGGACATAGCCATTGTAATTACAAATTCATCAGCCTGATGTGATCTCTGTCCTGTCTTTCTGACTTGTCAACTACTTTATGAATCAAGTTGGAAGGTTTGATTTTATAAGCCAGAGCCTGTGATAGATAGCTACAACCACTCTATGCACAGCAGAGGTGGGAGCCAGACAAGATCTATGTGTGTAGGTCCCTCATGGTGCCAAGACACTTGCATCAAATCTTCCACTTGCATTGTCCCAAGAGCTCTGAAAATAGGGCTGGAATGGTTGTGCTTGGACAAAAAAAGAAACCTGTTAATTTTGAAATCTAGAACCAGTGAACAACTTTATCCACTGAATTCTGTGCTGGCTCAACAATGAGTGTTAAGTAATCTCTAGGAAAGGTGAAGCTGGTTCTTTAGATCCTTGTGGCCTTGCCTAGCCTCTGCATGTAGTAGTCTGCCGTTCTGCTTTGTAGGTGGATGAATGAGAGTTTTCTGGAGGCTGATTATATTTCTGTGGCACTCTATAAAAAATTCCACTCCTGGCTGTCATAACTCAGCTCAATTTAGGCTGAAAAACACCTAACTACAGAGAGAGTGACATACTGGAGTTAACCAGATCTGGCATTGCATGATGGTGTTTGTAATGAATGCCTCTTTTCCTTCATCACTCACCCCTAAATTCTTTCCTTCTCTAAACATTCTTTTTATTTGCAAAATTAAGTAGAAATGTCAATGCTTCATGCTGACATACTTCAGGTTCTGATGGATTCATTTCTTCTGTGCGTCTCTGTGTTTCTTTTCATTTGTTCTATGTATGAAATAGGTAATAACTAAATTAGATTTGCAGGGTTAACATCCCGTGTGTAATTTATATTTTGCAGGACCTTCTACGGTTCCAAATGGGAATAACTCTTTGGGCTGTTTGAAAGGTTCTCTCCTATAACTCTTCATGATTGTTTCCTTCGGTTGTTGTTGGGATTTATTTGGCAATTACTTTTTTAAAAAAAGCAGCATGTTAGCAAAATACACTAAATTATGCTGAATATTTTCTTGTTAATAAAATACCTTTCCCCTTCTTAAAAGAAACCCCCAAACTAGTTAGAATAATGAGAAATAAGAAAAAGTATTCAAAAAATAGGAATGCTTAACTGCCTTACAGCACAGGCATAGCTATGTGGAATCATTTCAATAATAGTCCTTGAAACCATTCAATGCAAGGTGTTCCAAGAGGGCAAATTATAAAGAAGCTGCAATTTGCAAGGCCATATTGATACCAAGTGTTAATTCACTGTGTGAAGAGTTGGGACCTCACTAAAATGAGATGAAAGGCAGTCCTTATAAAAGTTTCTTGTACTTTTATAGTCATATCCAGATTCTAGCATCTGTTTTTCAATAGCACCTTACACACGGCTTTGAGTGTATTGCCAGTATCATTCTTTTTGCTATCAGAAATTACCCAGGCTTTCTTCCACCCACAGTTTAGTTTCATGTTGCAGTTGTAGGAGGCATTGATTCTATGTCATTTACATAAGAGGGTTGGTGGGGTTTTTTTTTTCAGCCTCTACTCAAAATCCTCCCATTGTTAATCAATAGGTAGGAGCAAGGACAAATCACGCTAGGTATTCTTCAAGTTCCTTTAGCAGTCTTAAGTTATTCTGCCCTTCATTTTCATTAATTCATTTAAAACCTGTGAATTTTAAACATAAGGAGTAGGAGAGAATATTTTTCTCGTTTGCTCTGGGCCTGTCACCTACAAGTGATTTATTTGCAGTTGGACAGTTCTGTTTCTAGCAGGGTAAAAAAATAATCGATCCCATTATGTATTTCCCTTTTAAGTAGAAGGACAATTTAGATTACAGAAATCCCCAAGACCATGTGTTATGGATGTGTGACCTAGTGAACAAGATAAAATACGAACCAGCCTCATCCTGGACTGTGAGATGAATCTGGAAGACCAGGTTTAACACCTCACAGAGATCTTGCAAGCATTCACTCCTTACAGTCCTCTATTTCCTCTCTCTGTGAAGGGCAATAGACCTATTTTTGGGAGCTGCTTAGCACTTGCAACCTTCTCTTTAATTCCTGAGATTTGAGGCTGAAGGTGAGATTCACTCACTGAAAGAGAGCACTTTTTCCATCCTATTTAATGGGTCCCCTCTTTGGGGGGGGGGGAAGTGTGAAAAACCAGGGCAGATAAACTTTTTGGTAATGTGCATTAGAAATACCACAAGGAAATCTGTTTTATGATATTAAGGTAAAAAGCTAGCAAAAAACCTCCTCTTTTTTATGAGCTTTTTAGCCAAGCTGAGTATCCCCAAGATATCTCCCTAATTTATACACTTACAGTCTACGCTTTCATAAACAGTAATTATAAAGATTTCATTTATATATTACCATATATACCCATATCACTTTGCAAAGATACACGTGGTCCCCTTGATAATAAACCCACCACTCAAACAAACAGCTAACAATGATGGATGTGGCTTCTTGATGAGCAGTAGCAGCAGTTTCTCCCATTGCATGACATTCTGCATGCACCTTTGTAAGGCTGTGCCAGGTTCAGGTATTACACGTTCCTCAATCCCTTAGATGTATTCAGGTCTGAATGACCCATAATATATACATGCTCCTGCAAACTGGATCTTATCTTTCATGAATTCATCTTTCGCTGGGCTGTGTGTGGTTGTAATACTCAGCAACCAAGTGAACTGGCACACAGGCAACTCGTCATCATTGCAAAATAATGTCTCTAAATATGTGAGGGGTGGGTGTCAGGAGGATGGAGCCAGGCTCTTCTCAAGGTCATCTGGGGATAGGACAAGGGGCAATGGGTGCCAGCCGGAGTAGAGGAGGATCCATATCAATATTAGAAGAAACTTCTTCCCAGTAAGGGTACCAGAAGACTAGAACAGGCTGCCCAGGGGGGTTGTGGAGTCTCCTTCTCTGGAGATGTTCCAGACCTGCCTGGACCTGGTCTGGGTGATCCTGCTGTGGCAGGGGTTTTGGACTAGATGATCTTCCGAGATCCCTTCCGATCCCTAATGATTCTATGATTCTTATTACTCTTGTAAGATCAGGCCCTACAATACTCTCATCAGTAGTCTTCCTCCTTGTACGCAGGAGCAGTGACAGGCATTTCACCGTGCTAGCCAAAAAAAAAAGCTGGAGCATGTGACTTGTGGCTGCTAAAACCTGACACTTCCAGTGCCGGTTCCTAGGCAAGCAGAACACAAAGATCTGTCACTTTCGCTTGCTGCTTTAACTACTTTAAATTTCATTTAGACGATTTAAAAAGGTGCAAAAATGTAATCAAGAGCTGCCAACCCATATTAAATTATTCAGATTCTTGACTGGAAGGGGGATGTGAAAATATAAGGTTTGTTAATGTTTCTAGTTTGTGTTGTCTTGCTGTGGCAATTATACTTTCAAATATGCTCTGCCTGAATACGCAAGGGCTCTGCACATAACTGATTGATTAGAGAAGCTGTGAACGAGCTACCTGTGCTCTGCTAATTTGACACACACAGAACACTGCAGAGTGGCCCAGGTGGGCTCCCGTGGCACATGCCCAGGGTTGGCTTCTGGGGCAAGTCAGCTCTGACAGATTTGTATACATTTTTATTAGCTTAGACTGAGGAGCTTGTGACAGAAGTCCTTGCTGGTAGTAAATCAGTTGGACATCTTGAGACACAGCAAAGTACAGCTTCATCAGTGACCTTGCCTAGGAGTAGCTGGAAAAAGGTACAGTGTGAGGATGGTTTGTATCTACCCTTCCACTTACCCAGAGGCCTCCTATCTCCTTCCCTTCAGTGACAGGGAGCTGCACTTGCTTTCCTTTTCTCCATCATGCAATCACTGCATACATTTCTCATGGGTAAATTTCAGTGTCAGGCATAATTCATGTTTTGTTCTTAAAAAAGTGTGTACATCCAGGCTAAATATACAGGCTACATCCTTCTCAGGCTTGGTGAGGATGGGAAGCTTGAATCATACCCAGTCCCACATTAGGAGTGTCTTCCTTTTGTTATAGATGTGCTCCAGGACATGTTGCAAGGAGCAGATGTGTGCTTCGGTCCACACTCATCGACACACTAGGACAGAGTTTTTTAGATACTGAGGGGAATTTTAACACCCAGCTCCTCACAGTAATTTACCTATTTATCACCCACCACTGTTACGGCTCAGGCTGTCTCCGTTTCATCTTGAATTGTTCCTCAGAATGTTCCTGCAAATAAAGAAGTCCTGTGGCTTGCATTGGAGACAGGTAACAACTGATAATTTGGCTCTGTGTTTGTGAAGGGCCAAAATCAGCTCCTCTGCAAGTGAGAATGATTTTACAGATGATGCTACAGCTCCATTCACCTCCACGGAAAGGGAATTCAGCCCATCATCTCTTTCCTTAGAGAGAAATCACATCCTGGCTTTTGTTCCTCCTTGATGGATTTATTTCCTTTCCTGCCATTGTCCTGGTAGGTAGGAAGCAGGATTAGGATATAATGAATACAAATGGATTTACATATTGAAGCTGCTGGACACAGATAGACTCTGCTTTTCCACCTGGCTTTTCAAGCTGCCAAAGGGACCGCGTGTGCCAGTTCTGGTTTGTGTCACCACCTTGAACGTCCATCCTGGAGGCAGCAGTCATTGAAGGAGTGATGCTACAGTTTCAGCTGCCTTGGTTGTGCCAGAGAACTGTGGCTTGTCCCTCACCATTATTATTATTATTAATGGGGGGATTTAGCGTTTCATTTCACAGTGGGTTTCTTTCCCTTCTCTCAAAGTGTCAGAGATCTTCTTAACAGAAATGGAAAATTAATTTCTGCTTCAGAAGTTGCTTTGAAATAGACAATAGGCTGCAATTTGAGTTTTGATATGGCATCTTTCCTACATCTTTCCCTTTCTCCCTCCTCCCAAATCTTTTTAAAACTTAGAAAATAGCCCAAGGAGTTTGTTCTTCATACCCACCGTTTAGAATCATTATCATCAAATCTTTTACAGGCTGGACATTATCTTGTCTTAGCATCACTTACCAAGATATAAACCACTAGGGGGTTAATAGTCTGGAGGAATGTCTTGCCTACCAGAGCTTATGGACAGACTAGTTAAATGACTCGGTTATATTCTCCATAAAAAGAGATTTTCATGCATTACTCGCAGCACACTGAGACATGAATGTGTCTTACTGTCTACATCTTAAGGTGTCCTTGAGAAAGTTTCCTGTGACAGGAAAGATTTGTTCCGTGAGCTTCAAAAATGCACAGCCAGGGAAAAAGACAGACACAACAGCAACAACGAACGTGTGCTTGGTATTGAGACAGCAGGTACAGCAAATGAGCTTTGTATTTTCACAGATGCACTGTTTTCAAGTAGGTAAAGCTGAGAACTCAGAAATGGAGAGTCACCTGTTCAGATACGACTCCTTCTTTCTTAGTACTTCAGTGCCTGGTCTCACTTTCTGTGCCAGATGGCAGCAACAGTACTTGCATAACTTAAAGGTGAACTTATAATTGGGTCCTTCATGAGAGTCTTTAGGAGTACTTAATGATAAGCAGCAGCTTTATTGGCACTTCTCAAACTGCAGCTGGTTCTAACCGATTTACAAGTCTCAGAAACACTGTGACAGAACCTGGCACTTCTCTTTCCTTGCAATAGAGGTGAGGATGTTTAAGGTGTCTGTTTTTATACAGGAGAGACAGAAGTGATGGGGAAAGCGAAAGGAACAAAACAAATCCAAGAGTTCAAAATCTGCATGATGTAAAATCATTGTGGGTTGGGACAGCAACAGAAAAGGATGTAGTGAAATCAGAGCTGGCTTTTAGGCATGCAGAAATGAGGATATGTTGTGCTGTGAGTATCCAAAGTGAGACAAATGAGAGAGCAAATCAAACGCTTTGCTGAGTCATGGGGGAATCCTGTAGTGTGCGTGACTGCCATTGCAGAATGGGTGGGCAGCCCTTAATCAAAGCAGTCAATCCCAGTCAATGCATTGGAAAGAACATTATGGCTCTTGGAAGAAAAAAAAAGAACCTGAGAGTAAAGCGTTGACATCATTGCCTTCAGCTTTAAAAGAATTGGTTATAAAGACTAGTTTAAAACCTTAACCTCAGTAAGAGTTGAATAAGAGAATCTAATTAAAGAGCTCAAACTCTATAATAGTGGAGCTAATGTCAGCATTATTCATACCTCAATACAGAATATTTGTCAAAAGAGCAAAGATGGAATTTAAATCGAAAGAAAGACACAGGGGAGCATCTTTTCTGTCTGAACGTAATAAATGTTTGGAATGGACTACCTGTCAAGGTTTAGGAGGTGATGGCACCAAGGGCATTTTCAAGAGGCACCTAAATTTTGCTCTGTGGAAACAAGATATTCATATGGATGAGCTCAGATAAGCCAAATTACCAATTCTCATTCTCATACGTTTGCTGCCAGCACCAGCAGCTGCTTGATCTCTAATGAGCAGGAGATTGGCAATGGTAAATAGCGTCCTCTGTCAGGCTGATGGCACGAGCAAGACCCTGTAACAAGACCTGTTTACCTTGGATTAATTTTTGATATATTATTTATTGTAATCCTTATGAAAATGCTTTCTCACTAGGGACAGACATACTATTGTACTCTCCCCATATACGCCCCTGGCATGTTTTTGAGTCAAGGAAAAATAGTAGTTCATTTTTGTCACTTGCCAGAAAGCTACAATAAGCCATTTGTTGCTATTTGTGCATAAAATATGATATAAAAAATGAAGAAGGAAAGGGGAGGAGAATGTTCTTGAGTCAACTTCATTAAAACATAATTTAAAGATCAGGTTTAATACTTTGCTGGCCTTTCCTACACCTTTTCTCACACATCAGAGTTCAGCATTCCTTCTACATGCCCATATTGACACTTGGGCTGTCTATGGTTAGGCCAGCCTCTTTCATGGGTTAGCATTTCCCTGCTGCCTCTGGCCTGATGCATCCTGTTCTGGTTTTGATGGGGTTTTTTCCCCCTGCTAAAGTTGTATTAATCTCACAGAGTGATTTAATTCCATGTAATGACATGATAGTAGCTCTTTTGGCAGTTCTTTGAAGATGCAGAATGAAAACAGGTGTTCTAAAGGAATTGCGCCGTTTCATTTTCATCCACAAATGCAATGGAAATTAAAAATGTTTCATCAACTATCACTGGTCATTGTGAGCTTCTGAGAGAAAAGGATTGTGTGGATCATATACAGATCTCCCTTGTATTCTAATGCGCACATTGATCCTTCTAGTTACACCTGGAGAAGATATTTCTGGTGACTCTGGTGACTATTGCTGGGTATACAGTGTGAATTGTGCTCACTGGAAGTGAACATCTCTATGCAAATTTCAGTAGAAATGCTCCCAAAAGTCAGCTGTTGATGAAATGAAGCAAGGCTAGCTAGTGATTAGCACAATGGAGCATGAAAAAGGATTTGGGGGTTGCATTTTGCCACCTAAATGTTTTGTAAATGTGGATTGTTTGTACGTTTAGGAACAAATATCAAAGCCTGGCAAAGTGAACCGATGTCTGATTTTAGCAGGCTTTGAGAATGGGATCTGTTTTCGTTTGGAGCAATAGATACTTTTTACTTTTATTTTTATTATAAAATTATTTCTCTAACTTATTCTGGATTTCATGGAAAGCATAAATTTACTACCTTGAATGTAGAGTCATAGAGTCATAGAATCATCAAGGTTGGAAAACACCTTCAAGATCATCAAGTCCAGCCATCTGCTCTACAACCCCCAAACACTAACCAATCTCTTGAAACTCTGTGTCTCCCCATTTGCTGAACCTCTCCAGGAACAGTGCCTCCACCCCCTCTCTGGGCAGCCTGTTCCAGAGCCCCCCAACCTCAGATCCCAGCCCTTTATCCTCCTGTCCATCCTCACTCTGCCCTTTTCCAGCTTCAAACCAGGACCCCTCATCCTATCGTTCCCTGCCCTTGGGAACAGCCTTCCCCAGCC